>OZ005650.1:331571102-331813623 GCA_963930645.1 Salticus scenicus | reverse complement strand
AAAAAAAAAAAAAAAAAAACTACAAAAACATTATCAACTAAAAAAATATAATTTGTCACAAATTTCAGACTTTTATCAAACTAGTATGTTGTGGCCACCACAAGACTTTCTTCTATATTTTCCTATACATATTCAACCAGTAACAATATTAAAAAAAAAAAAAAAAAAAAAAAAAAAAACGATTTTTTTTTCTAAGTTTTTTTTTTTGTTAAAAGTAAAAAAAATCAATAACTTTGTTTTAAATTATCACAGATTTATGGTTCAACCATTCGTTTTAAAGGTATTGACGAGATCTTTCGAATGATACCCATCTTCAAAATTTAACCCTCCCGGGGGGGTACTTCCCCCCCAGGGGGGGAACCGATGCCCCCCATGCACAAATTTTTTTTCCTAGTTAACTACTACTATTATCAATAATTCATATTAATTTTACAATCACAAGTTTAAAATAACTCTCATTATGCCCATTTATACGGAATTTTGTCCTATAAAATGCGATCACAGCGCCACCTGTTGAGCTATTGATCCCCAAATCTAATGGGCACCAGTTCATGTCAGGGTGCAACTAAATACCAAGTTTGGTTAAATTTCATTCATTGGTTCGTGAGATACAGCGTCCACAAAAAAATGATACAGACAGACAGACAGACAGACAGACACACAGACAGACATTTTTTAAAAACTATCAATTCGTGTTCAGGACATCCCAAAACGTGTAGATCCGTCAAAAAACGGAGGTCGAAAATTTTCGCGAATCCAATACTTTCTCTATATTACATATAGAAGAAAGTAAAAAGCTTACATGAATAAGTATTAAAATTAGATTTTAAACATTAATGTACTTTTATCCTGAAGAAAAAGCTTGCGATTTTTCCTATAGTATTCCTTATCCATACTTGCCAACCATCTCATTATGAACCGTACAATTTTTAGTATTCGCCTTTTTTTTTCACACCAGTCATTTTTTAGAGTAATGTTATTCTTATTCAATCGTAACAACATTTGGAGAGAATAACTCTAAAAATAAAGCGGTGTGAGAAAACGGGCATTTTTTCAAGGGGCGTTAACAATTATACGGTTATTAATGAGATGGTTGGCAAGTATGCTTATCTATTATATACAGTAGCATACTGACGGGGGCGGCCCGTCCCAGGACGTCTGGTTTCGAGGTGGCCTCCGAAGAAACAAGTTTTAAGTACAGGGTGATTAGAAAAAAACTACCCCAATACACTCCTTCTCATATTTATAAGGACACTTTATATTTTTAAATAACTAACGTAAAAATAATTGTAAACAAGATTATACTAAGTGCACTTAATATATCTAGTATTCTAAAAACCAAAACTGTTATAATTTTTTAATATAAAATAAAATTAATAAAAAATAATGCAAAATGTGTTTTTCTCCACGTTTTTAAATGTTCATAATTATAGGGACAATCCAGATTTTTTTCGTTTTATTTAACTTACTTGCGGATAAATTACAGTTGACATGCGAATTTGTTAACTACTGGGCTAGATTAATTCATATATAAGCCTTCAATTTTTCTTGAACGGACATAACTGATAATTCCTCGAAAAAAAGAACGTTCAAGTAGTGAAGTATGATAAATGTGTTTTTTAAGTGGAAGGATAATTTCAATCTGCCGAATTTCTAATGAAATTCGAAGGTCTAAAATTGCTGAAGGAAATGTGATCAAACATTGAACAGCTGGTTCGATAGGAGAGAGATCTGTTACAAAATCAGAGTTGTTTTACAGAGATCGAAGACTCATAATTCCTCTTACTGTTCTACTCATAATGATTGCTGCCGAATTTGCTCGTAATTTTTAACAAAAGTTTAGGGTCTACATTTATGCATGTTTAAAATAATTAATAATATGTTAAAATGAATACAAAACCTGTAATAATCAATAAGCATTTAATGGGGGAAAGAACGTCTGTGTTAAAGTTGAATAAAGACAATATTAAATGGTAAAATGTTGCATTTTCGGATGAAAAACATTTTATTCTTGATTAACCAAATGGTTTTAACAGTTACTGGCACGATCTGAAGATAGCGAAAGACAGAGCAGATTTTTTAAAGGCAGATATGAATCGGGCATTTTAAAGGTGGATCTATGGTGCTCTGGGGAGTTGCTTCTACTGAAGGCAGTATGAATTTAGTAATTTTTTCTATTATTATGAACATCAAGAGAATATCCGCAAATTTTAAACTTGGAATTATCAGATTTTTGTTAGATTTTGGGGGGTAATTATATTTTTTTCAACAAGACTTACATTTTTGCTCTACTTTTAGAGCAATAGGAAATAGTTTGAAGAAAGAAACTTCTGTATTATTGCCTTTCCCATGGCCTAAAAGTTGAAAAAACCTTAACTTATGATATTAGAAAAGTGCATGCAAGTGGAAAACAATTTTAAATAGTATAAATGTATTAAGAATATCATATATGCTATATGAAATGGTATTGAATCTGAATATTAAAAAAAATGTATATATATATATCAGAGAGAATGTCTGACTGTTTAACCCTAAAAAGAGACCCCATAAAATATTAATTAAAAAAATAACTGAAAAAAATTACTAAAATTCGAGCTGTCCTTATAATTGTGAACACCTGAAAAATCATCTTTTTACCATATTTAAAGTTTTATAAGATAGAAAAACGATAAAACTTTTTAAATATAGTCTATTAATGAAATTCAAATTAATTAAAAATATATTTGTTTAAATAATAGTGTTCAGTGTTTAGTTAATATAGAAAAACGGGTGTCCTTATAATTATGAGAAGGAGTGTATATGAGACCATAGCTACCATACCGTTCCGAGAAACTGAATAAAAATTTAGTGGAAGGTATTTTGTTGTGTGCGCTCAAGAATTATATAAAAAACAACAGTTAAACTCTAACAGTTACGATTACAGTGACAAAATTTCGAAAATTTCAAATGGCAACACCTACTTTTTTTTATTGAAATGGAATCTCCATAGCAAAAAAAACCATAAATAGCGTTGGAACGGTACCTCTAGCATGAAAATCACCAACGCTAGGCATACTAATAAAAAAAGAGAAAACAGCTGTGATGTCCCTACCAGAGCACGACTTACATTTTCTTAATGACGTCACATTTCACACTTAGTCTTCGGTTCTCACTAAAGTCTACTGATTCTGCTTCGAAACGAGAAGAATAGACCACGGTATCCTTAATTTCATATAGGTCCACTGAATAAGGGTTTTAATTTCGTTGTTAGTTGTAAGACACCGTCATCAGTGACGTCATCACACTAAGTGAAAATTAAGGCATTGTGAAATGCGTGATGTGTATGTTGCTTTCTTGCTCTGTGAACAATATGCCGCTTACTGGAAAACATCATTATCATCATCAAAATCGGTTTTGATTGCCATTTTACAATGCCTTGTTTTTTACATACTGTGATGACGTCATCATGACGGTGTCTTACGACTAACAACGAAATTAAAACCCTTATTCAGTGGACCTATATGAAATTAAGGATACCGTGGTCTATTCTTCTCGTTTCGAAGCAGAATCAGTAGACTTTAGTGAGAACCGAAGACTAAGTGTGAAATGTGACGCCATTAAGAAAATGTAAGACGTGCTCTGGTAGGGACATCACAGCTGTTTTCTCTTTTTTTATTAGTATGCCTAGCGTTGGTGATTTTCATGCTAGAGGTACCGTTCCAACGCTATTTATGGTTTTTTTGCTATGGAGATTCCATTTCAATAAAAAAAAGTAGGTGTTGCCATTTGAAATGTTCGAAATTTTGTCACTGTAACCGTAACTGTTAGAGCTTAACTGTTGTTTTTTATGTAATTCTTGAGCGCATACCTCAAAATAAGTATAAATTGTAAGAGATGAAAAAATATACAGCAGTTCACAACTCGTGAACTGTTAAAAAAATAAGAATAAAGTATATAAACCATAGAAATTGGAAAATTCAAATAGAAAATGTAAGTGTAAATTTTATATCTTTGCACTGCGTAATAAAATAAAACATTGATAAAAGGTGTAAGATGCATAACTCCGTATTTGTTAAATAAAAGAATGCCATCATAGCTTGTGCCAGATAAACTGATAAAATAATATAAATAAAAATAATAAGAGCATAATAATGAGGTTAATACGGTGAAAAATAAATAAAATACATATATAAAGTAGTGGAAAAAAAATTGACCAAACATTTAAAAAACAAAAGATCCACTTCATAATTGCATGAAAATTTTGTATAAGTATGCATTAAATATAACACATTAAAAAAAAAAATAGAACATTTTAAGTTAAAGTCAATATATAACTTATATAAAATGAGAAATAACTCTTGAGGAAGGCATATTTATGTAAGATGTTTAAAGTAATACAATCATTTTTCATTATTCAAAAATTCAGTACGCTGTATAAGTATTGAATTTAGTTCTTAATTTTGAAGTCTATAGAATAGAAATATTGGATGATTGTTAAAAAAATTTAAAGGGATACATGAGGATTATATTTTAACAGGATCGGTATCAGCAGGCGACCATCTGGGGTTAACAGCTTCCTACATGCTGACTCTCTGACCGGCAGTGTAAGGATGGTAGAAAGAGCTCCAAGGCTGTATAATCGCGTCCAATTATCTTCCTTGAAAGCACTGGACGTCGGCGGAATTTTTAAAACTTTTACTTTAAATTTAACTTCTGGAGATCCTGATATGTTGAATCCGGTTATAATCACTATATTAATTTCTTAGAGATTGGTAAACTATCGTTAATTGATTTAATGACATATCGGTTAATTATCGGCGTGCAGTTCAATATACAGCATTAACGGCACAGATCAGTTTGAAAATGACCAAAAGAAACTACCCCTTAAAACATATTATCTTGATGCATTCACTTCATCCGGTAGATAGTTCTAGGTCTATGAAATACTTTCAATAGCTTTAAGATGAAATTCTTATAGACATCGTTGCATGCAGTGCCTCGTGCGAAATCGACATCGGCACCACTTGTCAGAAAGCAAGAATAGGCTTTCTGAGTTAAAATATCATAGTCAGAAGTTAGGAGAATGGCTTTCATTAAACGAAGTGTCTATTGCTACGGCAGCCGGAACAATATTATTGTTACGGCAGTCACCAATGAATCTTTATCGCTCCCACTAAGAACGACTCTATTGTGAATCAATCTCGTAGCACACATGTTGACATTCACGACGCCATTTTTATATTTATTATTTTAAATGATCGCTTTACTATCCTTGCTTTTTGTTGAATGCGGCATTTTAATTTATTTTTTGAGCTAGTGTGTTCGGAAAAAATGTTGAAATCAATGTGGGAGATTTATTTCCCTCATATAATGATTTCGGAACGGGATTTCGATCAGAAAATAATTGAACCATCGATCTGTGATAATTTAAAATACAATCGATTTATTTTGCAAAGCATAAAATTTACTTTTTTTTTTTTTTGTATAATCTGCGTTATACTTCTCTGGGATGAAAATCGTTTGCATAATTTTTTATAGATTATTTGTATTGTGTGAATTCTTATAGGAAAATGAACATAGTTTTGTCATGGCCGCAACATACTAGTTTTTTCTCATATCTTTTATTTGTTTTGTACCATAGTAGAATTTGTACTTATTCAAATATTAATTGTTATAATAAATGTAATTAATCTTTTTTAATATTGCTGCGGAAGATTTAAAATATTTGCTTTAATTTACATGATGGGTGTAAAACCGCTTAGAAAGCAAAAAACTGTAAACTGCTACTTGCATGCAGAATGAATAGTGAAGGAAGACTTAATAATAGCATGTTATCTGCAGGATTCGCTTCAGTTGTGTCTCTGAATTTCATATTATTTTGTTTTTATAGAAATTTTTCATTTTGAATATTATATTTGCATTGTAACTTTCTTAGAACGTCGCAAATATCATATTATCATTTATGATTAGTGTAAATAAATATTTTTAATAATAGCCATTTTATATATCATTAACAAGTCTTGCCATTCATTCTGCATGAAAGTACCAGTTTTCAGGGTTTTTTGCATGTTGCGAGCATATAATGCCTAATTTCACTGACAGTTATTGTATGGGAAAATTTTTTTCCATAATTATTCATTACTTAATGTATTTTTTAAAATTCTATTTTCACATTCAAAAAATTCGCAGTCATTAAATTAGTACTTATTCTTCAAAAATTAATTTTTTTAATTTTTAGTACTATTTCATTTTATGGCTAATAATTGAGAAAAATGCACTTAATGAAAACTCGCATTTTTGAACTCAAATTTGTAAAATGAGTACTAATAGTTTTCTGAATGTGAAAATGGAATTAAAAAAAAAACTATCATGTTGTGGCCACTATATGACTTTCTTCTGTATTTGGAACAACTTCAGTATACACCCACAACAACATTTGGTGATTATGGCTAAATCATAAATGATAAAATGACAAATCTAAAATAAACAGCATATAAGCTGCCATATTATATCGCAAACAGTCCAGAACGACATTGTTATCGTTCAAAACAGCACCAAAGAAAAATCGCCAAATTCAGCTGTGGGTGTATACTGAAGTTGTACCCTATATTTTCGTAAACAAATTCTCTCAGTAAAAATAATTTATTAAAATTATTTTCCATGATAAATGCAGATGATTTACATTTCTAGAGAAGTCGTAACGTCAAATATCCAAAGAAAATCAATTTTATTCTCCAAATAACATTTTATAAAAATACATTTTTTTCTTTCTTTTAATGAAAAAGATCAATAACTTTTATCACAGATCTATAGTTCAATCATTCGTTTTAAAGGACATAGTTAAAGCTCTTTGGGTACATAATTCAAATTTACAGGAGACAGATGCAATGCTCCTACATATACAAAAAATTTTCCTCAGTTGACTTTCACTGTTATAAACAATTCTTTTTATTTTCATAATTATTAAAAAATAATTATCTTTATGCACATTTACACGAAATTTTGAGATATATCACCATGTTAAAACTTTAGAAAAAGCAGGTACTGGCAAAGCCACCTTTAAGACTATTTTCACCAAAAGTTGACAGACACTAATTTATGTCAAGGTGCAACTACATACCAATTTGCATGAAATTCTATGCAGTAGTTCCTGAGATACGATTGCCACAAAAATTTATCACACACAGGCACATTTTTTAAAACTGGTCAAATAGTGTTCTACTCATCTCAGAATGCGTAAATCAAAATCTATTGAAAACCCAAGGTCAAAAATTTTTACGAATACAATACTTTCTTCTACTAAAATGTAGAAGAAAGTAATAAATGAAGTTTTATAAATTTGGCTAATTGAATAGCTTACCAAATAATTGGATATTTGGACAAACTGAATATTCATCTAGCCAAATAGTTTCAGATTCGGCCAAATGGAATAATCAGTAATATGGCCAAATATTTGGTATATCTCTAGTATGAATATTATGTAGAATATTTCAGTAATCTCCATCTCCAGCAAGATTATAAATAAAAAAATACAGATCAATTGTTACAAAATTCCAATTTATGAACAGTTTGTGCAGCTGCAGATTCAGCCGTAATTAACTAAAACTTTAAAAATTAAGTATGACTGCATATTTAAATAAATTTTAATTTAATACAGTATATATTTTTAATTGAAATAATTGTGCTAATTTCTTTCATGCTAATTAATCACAAATTTCTTTTTATAATTCTGAAGAACTATATAACTTACTAGCAGGCTTTGCCTGCTCCACTGGACATTATATTTAAACGAATTCTCAAAATTCCGTATCATTATTATAAAATCTCAAAAATAAAAATACTAAAATCAGTTGAAACCTAAGTTAAAGTTTATGTCGCATTCAGTAGAGATTTTCTCGCTTGCAGCATGAAGAGTTCAGGTTCCCACTGCCTTCGGCACTGATTTACTCCCCTGTCCACAGCGGGAAACAGTGGCGGATCTAAGGGGGGAAGCACCCCCCCCCCACACACAAAAAAAAAATACTGGCATTCATTTCACATTTGAATATTACAATTGTAAAATTTTCATTGATCTGGAATAACATCTTGACAATTCTTAGCCCCCCTCCCCAAAAAGTTAAGTTCTCAATCTACCACTGGCGGGAAAATCAGAATTTTCAATAAATCGAATCAGAGAGAATATTGCATATTCTTAATACTCACAGTGATGCCGCTAGTCTTTCAAAATCTTGGGACCCATGAGTTTAAAAAATCTGGGTCAATTTTTCAAAATTGGGTCCCCACATGAATGAATTTATACATTACAGATATAATTTTTTTTTTTTTTTTATTGTAAATGAAAAACAGATTTTTAGGAATTTTTAACCAGCTCTTTTTGAAATTGTTTTAAACTAATATTATGTAGGAGGAAAAGATCTTTTTTCCTTCTTCAGAGATGAATGCTTTAAAAATATAAAGAAAATATTAGTTTTAAACAAGAAATATATTTTAAAATTTATTTTTTTCTTTCTTCGTTTATTTATTTATTATTTTTTTCAAGAATGAAAATTACGTGTCCGCTGGTACCCGCCACAATAAATTTTTCACATAATTTACGCACTATAGCACATAATCAGCATCTATGACTCATATGCCAAAATTCGCCATTCCATGAAAATTTGAAGCATATTCAAACTTGAAACTGCGTTTTTTGCTGAGCCTACCCCACCGGACGGTGGTAGTATGTATGTGTGTTGGGGGGGGATAATTTTGCGAAACCCAACCCCTTTAGAGTGTGTGTTGCATACACATACCAATTGATGCATCAAAAAATCTCTTTCCTCAGATAATTTGGAGCAGAGTTATGCTAAAAACGTGTCTTTGCACACGCCCTGATCCTAAAGTGTGGAAAAAGGGGAGAATTTTGGAAAATCTTTTTATACTACATATTGGATACATATAACTGACCTACACATAAACAATTACTGTTCTACAATAATTTGAAGCAGATTTAACCTTGAAAACTTTCTTTTTACTCTTTCCCCCCCACTTTCTATGGGAGGAGGTAGAAAGTAGTTTCACAAAATCTCTGTGGTGTGTGTATTGGGTATGCATAACCAATCAACATCAAAAAATCACTTTCCTAAGATAATTTGGAACAGAGTTAGTCTTGAAAATGTATTTCCTTCCAACCTTTAAAAGGGAGAAGGGGGGAAATTTCACAAAATCCTATTATAGTGCATGTTGGGTATGCATAACCAGCCCACACATTAAAATTAATCTGACTGAGATAATTTGGAGCAAAGTTACACTTGGAAACTTTTTTTTTCTCCCTCCCCCTTGAACCCAAGGAAGGAAATCTCATTACAATAGGTATTAGATACATATAAACTATTTATGCATTAAAATACATGACTGCAACTTACCTAGATTTCCCAAGACAAATGTAGCGCTGAAAGGGGATGGGGGGTCATGAATTTGCCCCCTTGCAACACAACTCTCAAAATCGAAAGTCACAAAAATATGAATGGTTTTTTGGAGATATATACTGAAAACAGCCATGCGTTTTCTTTAGAATATGTACCACTTTTTCGTAAAACTCTACTCAAAAATTCCCCCTACCTCGCTTAAAAATTGAAAATTTCAAAATCACAGAAAATGCTTTCTTGTACTCAATTAGAGTCCTGCGCACCCGACAAAAAAAATTTCATCAACCCGAAAACCGACCTGAACCCGACTAAAAATATTTCATCAACCCGCACCTGACCTGAAACCCGAGAACTAAATGAAAATTACTTTTTCATCTAAAAATCATGCAAAACTTTTTTAAATTATAAAATAAGGTAAGTTTTCCTTGTCATACAGTTGGTAAATTATTTTAAAAAGAATTTGAAATGTAATTACTAATTGTTTAATTTAAAACTGAAAAAAGGATCAATAATAATTTTTAACCATTTACGTGAGTTGTGAAATTCAAGAGTAAACTAGTATGTTTTGGCCACCACAAGACTTTCTTCTATACTTTCCTATATTTTACTAAGTGCAAATAATTTATTAAAAATATTATTTTTTAAGATTATCTAACAGGATGAATGCAAACGATTTTCATCTTAGAGACAACTAACACTAAATATCCAAAGTGACAGTTTTATTGCCTATAAATAGCATCTTAAAAAGTACGTTTTTATAATGGTTATCTCACATATCAGGTTTCGTAGAGTTATATGCCATAGAAGTTGAGATATAGCCTTCCCATTATCGAGGGATATTGCAGCATAGCAGCTCCACCTATTGGCCGATTAGCATACAGATTGATTCAACATAATGTCTCCTTATGGCTTTCTCACATATCAAGTTTTGTTTGATTATACACAATAGAACCTGAGATATAGCCTCCCATTAAATTGCAAATATTGCTGTATAGCAGCACCACCTGTTGAGCGGTTGACACCAACAGTTGAGATACAAATTTAGGTCAAGGTGCATCTACTTATAAATTTATATGCAATTTTATGCAGTAGTTCTTGAGATATAGCCTTCGCCTAAACTGTTGAAATTGTTGAGCAGCAGCGCCACCTGTTGGCCAATAAGAATTCAAATTGAATCATCATAATGTCTCATAATAGCCTTTTTACATATCAAGCTTTGTTTGATAACACTCAATAGAACCTGAGATATAGCCTTCTCTTAAATCTCAGAAATTGCTGTATAGCAGCGCCACCTGTTGATCAGTTGACAAAAATTGATAGGCACTAATTTAGGTCAAGGTACCTCTACATATAAATTCATATATAATTCTGAACAGTAGTTCCGGAGATACAGTCATCACAAACTTTTTGTCACACACACACACAGACAGATATTTTCTATAAATGGTAAAATCGTGTTCTAGACCTCTCAAAACATGTAAATCTGTCGAAAATTTTTATGAATCCAACACTTTCTTCTATTGAATATAGAAGAAAATAAAAAATGCACTTCAATTTAAATGTTCATAATTTATTATTTATTACTTATAGTCTGGAAAAAAAAATAAAGATGTGTTATTCTTTATTGCTTTTGTCCGATGTAGATGTTTATTTTACTATAATAATTTGTGTAGCATGTATGTGATTCACAGTTAAACATCTGCTTTTTAAGGATCACTGATCATTTTAAATTTGCATAATCAGCAACTTAGCTTCTCGTTTCAGTTTTCTGGTGCATTATTTATTCGTTCTAGAGAAGACAATAAAGAATATAATCTGCCTTGATGGTATTCATTTCCTTTATGTGTTTATTTTACAGTACTTTTTTTAATTAAATCACGACAAGTATTCCCTTTATATTTGCTGTATATACAAATGTAATGTAAATGGAAGAAAATTCAAAATTTCGTTAACATACAAGCGAGGATTAAAATTCATTGAAAATAAAGATATCTTAAAAAAAAAATAATAATGTAAATTGAGAAATAACTTAAATTTCCAAAACGTAAAAGTGAGGTTATGTTGTATTTCTTATATATATTAACAATAGTCAATAAAAATTTATACAGTACTTTAAAATTTTCATACAATTTCTACATATGATCAGTTTTAGATTTGTTTAAGAAAAGAAAACATATACGAATATTTTTTTCTCATGCTTATACAGATTTTTTTTTTTTTTCGGGTGGATATCTGTGTATAGGAATATGGAGCTCCGACATATGTCTAAAATCAGTTAAAGAAACTATAATTATGTCTACAAATTTATGCTTTTAACTGTAAAATTTTTTTTGAAAGGTGTTCTCAAGTCGACCTGACTCATAGAAAGCTAAACCTGACCCATGGGTCGGGTCAAGTTCAGGTAAAATTGGGTTACCCAACCCGATGCAGGACTCTATACTCAATACTCTCCACATGTGCAATTACTTCTTCGTGAAGTAATGTGAAATTGACTTATGCTTACAATTACAGACGTGTTTTTGCCTCCTGCTCTCCAGGGAGAAAGGGGGGGGGGTCATAAAATTCCATTACTATAGATGTCAGATACATATAAATAATCCACCCACTGAAATTCTTGACTTCAGCTCCTACAGTTTTTCCAAGAAAAATTCAGCACGAAAGCACTAGCATTGTGCACAAATTGAATCCCTAAAAAACTACAAAAAACAAAAATGGGTATTTGGAAATTACATGGCTCTTTTCAACATCTTTGTTAACCATTTTAGGTAGAGTTCTACTCAAAAATCGGGAATTTGTGAAATTTTCCACCAAAAATTTATTTTCTCCTCCCCCACCCCCCTAAAAATAAAAAATTTCAAAATCATAGAAAGTTTTTTTCCTTTTTGTCCTCAAATCTAGTCTCTCCATGTGCAATCTCCTCATCGTGAAGTAATTTGGAGGTAAGTCATGCTTACAAACATGTTTTTGCCTCCTGCCCCCTTGGAAGGGGAGAAAATGTTGTAAAAGTTGATATATATAATTTTAAGTTGCTTTAAGACCTAAATTCCTGCAAAGTCTCCTGCAATTCAGTTTAGCCGTTCTCGCGTGATACTTGGACAAAAATAAAGTTACGGAGACAACAATTGCAAATTATATTGCAAATTTTTTTATTCTGAAATTTACAAGCAAAAGTCTGATTTTATTAATATAAATTAGTAGAAAGACAATATTAAAGTTTGCATGTTAAAATAAAATAAGCTTCATTTAACCACTTGACCAACTAGTCAGAGGCACACTATAACTGTTGTCTACACATTACTGCAGCCTGTGAAGTGGTTAATACTTAAGAGTACTACCTAACCTTTGAAATTTGTTTCCAGAATTATTGATTATACAATTTATTATAATTTTGTTTTGACATTTAGAAATTTTTCAACTGTTAAATTGGTTCTTTTAATATTTTGAGTTTAAATATAAAAAAGTAACCAAGTATATCATTTGCATTTTTTAACTGCAAAATAAAATGTTAAAAGTTTAAAAAATAAGTTTTTGTAAAACAAGTACTAATTTATTGTTTGTGATTTTTTCTGAATGTGAAAACGGAATTTAAAAAATTACATTAAGTAATGTATAATTATGGAAACAAATTTTCCCGTGCTTTATAAATCATTTTTTATTTTTCATTAAATATTAGTTACTTAACTTATTGATGTTTAAATTAATAAATAAATTTTCTTTGTTAGTATAAATATCAATTACTAGTATGAACATCAGAAAATTAGTTTTTTCTTATACAATTTGAATACTTTATGCATCCGTGATTAGTTTTAATGTACATTGTACCTGTACATTTTAATGTATGCAATGTTTGATACACATAAATGTACATTTTGACGTCCGAATTATAAACTATGTTTACATATTATCATTTTCACATTTTTTTTTTTTTTTTAGAGTCCTAAGATTTAAAAAAAAAGAAAAAATTAAGTTACACCTTTTTATTTTTTGAATGATTGATTATTAACATGCCATCATTTGCTTTTATTAAAAAAAATATATATTTTAGATGTTTGAGATCAATTTATATATCAGTTTTTATTTTTTCAAAACTTTCTGCTGAAAGGTTGAGGGGGGGGGGGCGTCAAAATGGACATTTGTAGGGGTAAAACTACCTAATATGCAAAAACCCTGAAATCTGCTATTTGCATGCAGATGGGGGGGGGGATTTAATAATGGTATATTATATATCTACCTGTAATAAATAATATTTAAAGGATTCTTAATGCATTTTAAGGCAAACAATCAAAATGACAAATTTCTATAAAAACAAAATAATTTAACATAAAATTCAGAAGCAGCAAAAATTTTAAAAACTCTGAATTCAGGGGCAGCCCCTGAAAAGTTTCACCCCTGCATTTGTTGATATTTATACTAGCAATAGCAGCTTATTTACAATATGATTGCAGCAATAAATAACAATACAATGAGAGGCGGCGGATTTGAGTTAGATTGTACCCTACACCCATTTCGATATGGCACCATCCCCCTCCCATATTTTGAAGTATATTATGCATTTGTAATAGTAATAATAGCAATAAATATGATACAGCTAAAGGAGAAATATTTTTCTTAGATATATCAATCTCTAAGCAATCTTTATATAATAATCATTACATAAGTAAAAAATAAATAATCATATCTGATCATGAAAAAAATCAATGTACTTTATTTGGTTTCTCCTACAAAAAATGTTAATAAGCAGAATTTAATTTTTTATTTAATCACTTAAGAACTGACTAACTTTCTTTTTATATTTTTATTAATCAAAATAGAAATTATTTTGATTCATAAGTAGTTGCACTGTAAAAAAATAACTATTACCAGCTGCAAGAAACTCTCTGTGATTGGAGAAAATAATTATTTTCTCCAATCAGAGAGAGTTTCTTGCAGCTGGTAATAGTTATTTTTTTACAGTGTAGGTTAATTTGTTTAAAAATAGTTTCTTTACAGCTTCTTGTTCGATATTTTATATTTAAATCATTGCATATTTAATTATTTTCAGAAAATAATTTCTCTCATCAAATCATAACATGTTTGACTCATGACAGAGAGAGCAGATCATGCTTTGAAATTTGTATTATCGACTGAAAATCTATTCGATTGCTCTTAATGTTTGGATTTGTGTTCAAAATTAAATCATTTTTAAGAATTTAATAAGCTTAAAAAAAATTGCCACACTCTACCTGGATCTAAGCATAATCCATTGCTGGACGTTTAATCGCCATAAGAAAACAGCAGCATCCCTAGCTACATATTGCCGCTGCTTAGTCCAGAGGATCAACCGTTCAAATATAACACTATCTTTTTTTATTAATATCACACAATCAACAGATTGGGAAGAAAATCATATATAGAGAAAATTCATTTTTCCAGCTCAGTGAAAATAATGGCAGGACCAGGAGTCGAACCCCAGATCTTTGACTTACATGGTCAAAGATCTTAGACCGTGTATCAAAGATCCGGGCATTATTTTCACTCAGTTGGAAAAATCAATTTTCAATAACACTATCTATTCGTATATTTCAAACCACTATCTAAAAATCTTTTACGTGTTAAACAGGGATTGATAAAGTCTTTTATAATTGGCAAAAAATAAAAACAATTAATTAAAAATGTTTCTCATTCCTATTAAATACTGGTTGTCCTTCAAATTTAACTGCCACTACTGTTCAAATTTTAATTATCTTTAAAACTTAGGCGCCCCTAGGCACTGGCCTAAGCCAAAATCTGTCGCTAAAATCAATATTAAAAAAAAATAAACTAGCTTTTAATAAACAGCTTATTCTTAATAAAATTTGAATTTTCTCTTTTTTTTTAATACTTTTCATTAGCTTTTCTTTTAATCTTAAAATAATAAAAAATACATCAGAGAACTGTTGAAAAGTAATAAGTGAAAAACTGAATAAACACTATAAACTGCAAAAAACCCAAAACAATTAAGTTGGCACGAGTGCCGCAAACAAAGCGATGATGCACAATTTATAGTGTTTTATTCAAAGTTTTTTGCTTGATAGCTTTTAAGCTTGATTTCTAAACCTAATATTTTTAATCTTTTATATTCTGGTTTTCCTAAAACATTTAATAACCGTTTATGAGTTTTAAATGCTCTTGTTACTGAGCAAATAAAGTGAAAATAAAAAGCTTAAGTACTTTTTTGTTTGAATAAAATATCTTAAAACTGTATTTCATTGAAAATACCCCTCTTCCTACAAAGAAAAAAGAATATGGGGAATAAAGCTAAATATACGCTTTTTGAGAACAATGAATGAGTTATATTTCACATGCAAGGTTTAAACATGTTTTTCATTTTATCTAAAAGAGAAAAGGATATTCTCACTTATTTTCTAAATGTTAGTTTCATAAGGATATTCCTGTTATCCAAGAATATTTTCATCTCACATATTTAATATTTTAAATATATATACATAATAATTATTTTGGCAGAAATAAATGATTTTACGTGGTAAAAAAATATATAATTTAGGCTTACTAAATAAAAAAAAAGGGGGGGGGGTACTTTTTTCATAACGATACTATAGGGCTGTTATAAAAAAATGTACTGTCAAGGTACTAGTACTAATATGATAAAGCTATTATGAAAATTTTTAGTAATCCCATGGGGATGATGAAAAAGAGAAGTATACAAAAACTATTTTTCTTTTATTAAGAATATGACATAACAGATTTAAGTTATTAATGTTACTGAAGACTAAACATTAGCTCATTAAAAATATATTTTTAATAGTGTGTATAACATTAAAATCATCTAAATTATTAATAAATATCAATTTTGTAATGATTTAAAACTTTTCAATAATAATGCTTCCACACATAAGCATATATGATTGTGTTTGCAAACTTGAAAAAGAAAAGAATGTGAAAAGCTTACTAATTTATAGTTATTAATGAAGTACACATTTGACAGCAGAATAATTTATTATATTTTTGTAGATTTAATGTTGATAAAGATTTACGATCCGTTACGGTAGTTTTGGTTTTCAATACGGGTAAAATACCTAGTAAACAAGACATGATAAACTATGTAACGAGACAGAAAGACAAAGTGAGTATAAACTTAAAACTAATTTTAATTGAACAGAAAGTAATTACGGAAATTGTACCTGATGGGAAAAAAACTGACAGTAAATTCTAAATTTAATTACATGTATAAAAAAAAGATAATTGAAAATACACATAGGTACATAAGTAAAATATGTAAAGACAATTTATTAAAAAAGGAATGTTAATCTTAAGTGCAATTTTTTTCATCGTCTTTAACTGACACTCGATAAATTTCATAAAAATGTATTTGATAAAGATTTAAATATTAACAATAACCGTTCATTGCTTTTTTATTTGTACAAGGATCAATATAGTCCAAGATTATTAATGCGACAAACACAGGTAGCATTATTCTGGGCTATCGAAGAAAAAACATGGCTGAAAAAAGTAAACAAATAGACTGCCGGATACAAGAATCATTCAAATAAAGAATCATTCTTAAAAATTCTCCGGCAGTCTCACTGCGCAAGCGCAGTCAGACTGCCGTAACAATAATATTGTTACGGATGCCGTAGCAATAGCCACAGCCTTCATTAAATGTTCCGCAAAATTCTACTTAAATAGAAAGTTCTTTAGTACATTCAGGAATAGGTTGTAAGACCCGGTTCTTTAAAAGAAAACATCGCTATGAAGCATGCTGCACAATGTAAAAGAAAATAAATCAAAGACCTTACCATGAAGGATGGATGTAAAACAAACAGAGACCAGGGAATCCAATTCAAGCTGCTTATTAAGATAATTTTGCAGGACTGGGAACAGGATCCGTGTGTCGGCGTCTCCGATAGCATCCAGGTTGCTCCACATGGTTAGGCACAAGGGGTAAATCCAATCTGAATGCATCCTCGCGATGATTGTATTAAATTATACACTAGTCTCATTAAATGATTAATCGCAAGCTGTTGTTTCAAAATATAGGATTAATTTATTACAATTTCATCTATTTTAAAATAATAATCGGTTTATTTGGTAGTTGAATATTTCCATGCGACAACGCCGCGAAAACGGCACGTGGCGCGCGCAAAGCGCGACCACCGGAGATATCCCACCTCCCTAGGCCATAGCAAGTCCTCTTCTGTGAGTTAGAACTTCCCGGGAAACGCTAACACTAGCGTCTGTGGATGCAATGTGGTACTATGGAGCCGAACCAATCAGAATTCAATTTACACTGAAAGTTTATAACACCATTGTTGATTGGTTATCAGTTCTTATAGCAACCTGTTAGCGAATTGGCGATAAAATGAGTAGCTTGCTTTTGCAAAATCTTTTTGACATTCATTCTGTGCATCTCGCCAGCGATTTGTTTACAGTTTACATCGTGGAATATTTACGTTACACATTCCTCCTGACATCTCTTTTGCGCACTTTGAAAAATAAATAAATAAGAAAAGAAAAAAAAGTTGAATTCATTTATCTTTATTAGAAGTATAATTATTTACTTTTCTTGCAATATTTTGATATCATTTTAGAACAACTTAGAAAATATAATTAGTTTTGCATATTTTAAATAATAATCATATTTTTATCATTAAAATGTGAATACTAATCAATTACATTCGCATTTAAAATAAAATACTAATGTGATTTTAGATTGTTGTTCTTTCATGATTGAATTGAGTGCTTTTAAACTTTTGTGTTTAAATATGTAACTTTATTTAGTCCTTTAACAAGTCTGTCTCTAAAGATGTTAAAGTTATTATTATTATCTTAACGCTATTTTTTTTTAAACTTCTTTTTGATGATGAAAATGAAAGTACTTAATATTTAAAATTATTGAGCGAAGAAAAAAAAAAATATAATCTGCACATTACAGTAGGCTACTCAATAAATTGTAAAATGTTACTTTGACTCATTGTTTTTAACATTTTTAGTTAGAATTCTCAGTTCGATTTTAAAAGACAAAAGCACATTTGTGGCGATAAATATTTCCCTTTGTAAAAATCCTTAAAACCTGCGGAAAAATGTTTACAAAGTTTTTTATGTAGCCATTGTGGAAATAACTTAGATTTTATCTAGTCTAAAAGTAGAATGTATGCACTTAGAATTATTTTGTAAATGACCATATAAAAACATTTAGCATTGCATATAAATTCTAAAATTCAGAAAAATATTTTTAAAGTAAGCTTTAAATATTTACTTATTCTTTCTAAGATTTTATATTTTCTTTTTTGCTTTCTGTTAATGAACACAAGATCATGGTAAATACCTACATATATCATTTTGTCATGTGTTTTTAAACTTAAACAGTACATGGTAAGAAATTAAGTACTTAAAGTATTATTATACTATGGCATGTCTGTTATTTTTAGGGATGAAACGGATAGAAATTTTGCCGGATATCAGATATCTGGAGCTCTTTTGCCTGTCGGATACGGATATCCGGCATTAGTTTTGTTTTTTGTATGTTTCTTTTCTTTTTCATTAATTTAAAACAATAAAATATAATCCACCTTTTAAAAACATTTTAAATATAATTTATTTAAATATATTTATTTAATATTTTATTTATTTGTGCAATATTGCCATGGAGAATAAAACTTTAAGCGTAACATACTTATTCCTACACTTGCAATTTGTGGTGAAAAGCATTGTCACAAAGAAATTGGTTTTGTTCAGAATTATAAAACTAAAATTTATTATTTACATATTTTTTGCAATATTAATATTAAAAAAAAATGAAACAAAATACAGTAACCACCGCTTAATAAAAATCACTGGTTAATAAAATCAGTCGCTTAATCATGATCAAATTGCCAGGACCGGAATAAAATCAATGCAAACCATCTTTGAAACTGCCTCCAATAAAATCAGTATTGCCGTTTAATAAACTGAAAAATTCTCATCAGAAGCAAAATACCATTTATGCATGCTGAGTAAATTCTTATTTACACTCCGAATTTTTATTTTTAAAATAAAAAATAAATTAAGTACAGAAATCCCTCAGTTATCTCTCTTTGTCGAAAATTTACAACATTAAATTTTACATTTACAGCAATTAAAACACGCCCCATCACATTGACTTAGGAACAATTTCAAGGAATATATTCTTCAAGGTGTAATAAGTTAATTTGTAATAAGTTACAAATTTGATTTAATTCGCCAGTGATTATTTTATTTTTAATTATTTAAAGACAATTTCTAATTCTTATTCTGAAATAACTAAGAAGTAAGATGTTTAAACAAAAATATTTTAAATTTTAAAGAAAGGCGTGAACTTTTAGCAAAGTAATGATGATTTTCCTCAAAGGAAAGCGCATCGTAGCTTGGTATGTGTTTAATTCTTTTATTTTGAAGAAACACTTCAATAATTATCTGTTAAAAATTAATTAGCATTGTTTATTAATTTCATTATTTGGTATCTTTTAAAATTTCTTTTCAAATTCAGGGAAGTAACACCTTTTTATTGTGTACAGGAACGTTAGCCGGATATAAAAATCAGCCGCTTAATAAAATCACTTTTGCTCAGAACGAATGTGATTTTAATAAGTGGCGGGCACTGTATTTTATTAATGAAATCATAGTTAAAGGGTTATTTTCATAGGAAAACTAATATATTGTGGCCATCATAAATCTTTTTTCTATATTATTCTGTACTAGCAGGCTTTGCTCGCTTCGCTGGTCATTATATTGAAATGAAGTCTCAAAATACCATATCATTGATGATGATAAAAATAAAATCATTGAAATCAGTCAAAATCTAAGTTAAAATTCTCGATACCTTCGATAGCGGTTTTCCCACTCGCCACACTTAACAAAATCCCTTTATAATGCATGTTGCATACACATACCTAACCCACATATTAAAAAATCGGGATTCTAAGATTATTTGAAGCAAAGTTATGTTTTAAAACGTGTTTTTTAGCCCCCCCCCCCAGCCCGCTCTTAAAGGAAAGGAGGGGGAGATTTTGCAAAATATCCTTATATTATGAGTTAGATACATATAACATACCCACACATGGAAAATCTCTCTGCCATAAGATAATTTACTGCAGAGTTACACATGAATACATGTCCCCCCCGCCCCTTAAGGGGAGGTGGGGTGGAGTTTCACAAAATCACTTTGTAGTGTGTGTTGAATACGCATAAGCAGTCCACGCATCAAAAATTGCCATTCTTAGATAGTTTGGAACAGAGTTACGCATGGAAACATGTTTTTAATCCCCCTCTAACCCTCAAGGGGGTGATAGCACGGAATTTCAAATAATCCCTTTGTAGTTTGTTTGTGTTGAGTACACATAACCAATCAACCTATAAAAAATCGCTTTTCTGAGATAATTTGGAGAAGAGTTACTCTTTAAAATGTGTTTTTGCCCCCCCCCCCCGCCTTTAAAGGGGGAAAAGGAAAATTTCACAAAATCGACTTATAGTGCGTGTTGGGAGTGCATAACCAGCCCGCAAGTACAAAATCGTCTAAGATAGTTTGGAGCAGAGTTACGCATGAAAACATGATTTTGCCCCACCCCAAGGGGGATAAGGTGGAATTTTACAAAATCCCTTAGTAGTGTGTGTCTTGAGTACGCATAACCAATCGACATATCAAGAAATCGCTATTCTGAGATAATTTAAAGCAGAGTTACTCTTCAAAGCGTTTTTTGCCCCCCTCCCCGCCTTTGAAGGAGGGGAGGGGAAATTTTTGTAAGATCCCTTTATAATGTGTGTTGGGAATGCATAAACAACTCATATGTAAAATATAAATTTACTGAGATAATTTGAAGAAATGTTATGCTTGGAAACATGCTTTTTGCAACACCACCCCTAAGAGGGGTATAGGATGGAATTTTACAAAATCTCTTTTTAGTATGTGTCTTGAGTACGCATAACCAATTGACATATCAAAAAATCGCTATCCTGAGATAATTTGGACCACAGTTACTCCTATAAGCGTGTTTTTGTCTTCCTCCGCCCTTAAAGGATGGGGGGTGAAATTTTGTGAAATCCCTTTACTGTGCGTGTCGGGAAAGCATAAACAACCCACATATACAAATTAATCTTGCTGAGATAATTTGAAGCAAAGTTATACTTGGAAACGGGTTTATATTGCCCCCACCCCACCCCCAAGGGGAAAAGGAGGAACTTTCGCAAAACCCCATTGCAATAGGTGTAACAGGTGTAACCCCCCCCCCCCCCCCCAAAAAAAAAAAAAAAATAATAATAAATAAATAAATAAAAAAATCGCAAAATACCAAACATGAGGTTTTGGACATATTCTGAAGAAGACTCTTGGCGATTTTCTATATCTTTGTGCTGTTATTGGTACAGTTTTCCTCAAAAACCCGTATTTTGCTATTTCTTTTTTTTGCACTCAAGTCTAGTCTCTCTCTCTCTGCAATTTCTTCACCGTGAAGCAATCTGGAGCCAAATTATGCTTATAAGGGGTTTTTTGCCTTCTGCCCCCCCCCAGGGGGAGCGGGGATCTTTCACATAATCCCGCCATAATGGGCGTCAGTGTCCTAAAACCAACGTGCTCACCAAAATTTGCAAGTCTATCTCCCATAGAATCGCCACGGCTGTGTTGAGTCAGTGAATCAGTGATTTTACTCTTTTATTCCCCACCCAACCCCCAAAGGGGTAAAAGGGGGGGGTCTTTCACAAAATCCCGTTACAATGGGTGTTGGACACACATAAATAAGCCACACACTAAAATTTGTGACCTCAGCTCTTAGATTTCCACGGATAAATTTAGCGCTAAAAGGAGGGATCGAATTTTCCCCCTCGTAACTCCCCCCCAAAATCGAAAAAAATCAAAAAAGAATTTTGGCAAATACCTTCAAGAAGACGCTTGAGTTTTTTTTTTTTTTTTTTTCTTATCTGAGCTATTATTGCTAGAATTTTACTCGAAAATCCATGCATTGCTAATTTTGCCTCCGAAAATCCTTTTTACCCCTCCCCCCTTAAAATCCAAAATCGCAGAAAATGATTCTTTTGTACTTAAGTCTAGTCTCCCCATCTGCAATTTTTTCACAATGAAGTAATTTGGAGCCGAATTATGCTTATAAAGGTGTTTTTTACCTTCTGCCTCCCCCCCCCCCGAAAATCTCACTTTTACCCCTTACCCCCGCTAAAAATCCAAAATCGCAGAAAATATTTTTTTTTGTATTCAAGTCTAGTCTTCCCATCTGCAATTTCTTCACCGTGAAGTAATTTGGAGCCGAGTTATGCTTATAAAGGTGGTTTTTGCCTTCTGCCCCCCGGGGGGGGGGTATTTCGCAAAATCCCGTCTTAGTGAGCGCCACGGTCCTAAAATCAACCTGCTCACCAAAAATTGTGACTCTATCTCCCATAGGATCGCCACAGCCATGTTGAGTCAGTGAGTTTACTCTTTTATATATATAGATAACAGCATCACTTACAGTTTAAATTGTACAAAAATTTGCTCATAGCTTCTCACAATAAATATTTTACGTATGGAGTTTGGTGCAATTTTAATCAACAGATGCTGAGATATAGGCTTATGAAAAATCATCGGGTAAACTGCAGTGCTGTAATGCTACCTGTTAGCTGATATACACTCAAAATAAAATCACGATAGTGCTTCATAATGGTCGACTCTCTCACATACCAAGTTTTGTGCAATTATACATGATACAATATGATATGAGATACAGCTTTCACGTATTGGGGGAAATTTAAGTATAGCAGCGCTACCTATCGGTCAACATGCACCAAAATTGAATCAGCATAACTTCTCATAATACCCTTCCAACATAAAGTTTCATGTAATTATGCGCATTAGAGCACAAGTTATAGCCTTCCCTAAAATTGCAGAAAGTACTGTATAACACCACCACCTGTTGAGTTGGCACCAAAACTTGATAGACACTAATATATGCCAAGGTGCATTTACATGAAATTCTGTGCAGTAGTTCCTGAGATATAGCCTTCTTATAGGTTGCAGAAATCGCTGTGCGCCAGAACCTGTTGGTGAAATTACATATAAATTTATATGTAATTTAATTTTCATTTTAATTCCAGAACTACTGCGTAGTTGTGGAGATATAGTTAAACAGAATTTTTCTCTCACACACACAAACAGACATTTTTAAAAAGTGATCAAGACAGGTTCTGGACCTCTTAAAATGTGTAAATGCATCGAAAACCAGAAGTTGAAAATTTTAATGAATTCAATACTTTCTTTTGAGACATTCATAAGAAAACATAAAAGAAAGAAGAAAAAGAAAACAAAGCTTCAAACTAGTGTGTTATGGCCATCACAAAACTTTCTTCTATATCACTATATATAACAATGCTACATGCTGTTTAACATGCACAGAAGAAATTTAATCATAGCTTCTCTCAATGCAGAGTTTAGATATGGAGTTTAGTGCAATTTTAATCAAAAGGTTGAGATGTAGCCATGCGGAGAATCACAAAAAGTGAGGAAAAGCGCCACCTGTAGGTCAATATACACCCAAATTAAGCCAGTTTTCATTCTCATATTATTTATCTTGCATATCAAGTTAAGTGCAGTTAAATGTTATAGATATTGAGATTTAGTCTTCCTATAGACAGAGTAAATTGCAGCATAATATTGTCATCTATCGCCCAATATGCACCAAAATTGAATCAACATGATGTTTTATAAAAATGGCCCTCTCACATACAAAATTTTGTGTAATTATACACAAATAAATCTCAATGAACTTCCCTATTCACAGGAAAAATTGAAGTATAGCAGCATCACCTATTGGCCGATGTGCACAGAAATTAAACATGTTTCATGATAGCCCTATGGCATACTTTTTTTAATTATTATTACACACAATAGAAGCTGAGATAATCTTCAATTAAATGAGAGAAATCACAGTATAACAGTGCCACCTGTTGAGTGACTTGCATCAAAAACTGATGTGCACTTTTTTTCCCCCTGTGTATAAATTTATATGAAATTCTGTGCATTAGTTCTTGAACTAGAGCTGCTACATAAAATTTTTACCAGACAGACATTTTCTAAAATGGTCAAATTGTGTTCTAATCCCCTCAAAATGTGTAAATACACTGAAAATTTCAAGTAAGAATTTTTTACACATCCAGTATGTCCTATTTAATATAGAAGAAAGTAATAATTCAAAACAAATTTATATATTTTTTTCTTTGTATACATTTTATATTCTGTACAGATAAGAAAGAAATTCTTAGATTATTTATTAAAATTTTGTAAATTTCAAACTATAACTTTTCAACATAAGGCATCGAGGGGAGGGGGGGGGGGTTAGACCACCCCTTCCAAAAATGCAGTCTTTGTCATACTAACACCCAACCAATGCCAAATTTAAAATTTCGTAAATATAGGACTGTAACTTTTCGTGATAGACACCATGGGGGGGGGGGGGGGGCAGGACCCTCTCCCTTCCAACAGTGCTTTCTTTGTCATACTAATACCTAACCACAGTGGCGGATCTAGAACTTAACTTTTTTTAATTATTTATTTATTTTTTTTTTTTTTTTTTGGGGGGGGGGGCGAGGGGAGAGGGCTAAGATTTTTCAAAGTGTTATTCCAGATCAAAGAAAAGTTTACAATTGTAATAGTCAGTTGTGAATGTTAGTACTTTTGCCCCCCCCCCCCTTTTTAAATCCGCCACTGTAAACATCCCCAAATTAAAATTTCGTTATGTTTGGACCATAAGTTTTCGAGATAAGACACCGTGTGCGTACGTGTTTGTGTGTGTGTGGGGGGGGGGAGAGACTCTCCCTCCTTTTAACAGTGCATTGTTTATCATTCCAACCAACCCCAAATTTAAAATTTTTTTAAATTCTGACCATATTTTTTTCGAGATCAGGCACCATGGGGAGGTACGCCCCTTCCTCCTTTTAACAGTATGTATTCTTTGTCATACTAACACCCAACCCACCCGAAATTTAAAATTTCGAACCATAACCTTTCGACACAAGGCATCAAGTGGGGTGGGGTCAGACCACCCCTTCCAACAGTGTAGTCTTTGTCATACTAACACCGAACCAATGCCAAATTTAAGATTTCGTAAAGATTGGGTTACATTAGGTATTATTAACTTTCAGTCAGAGCATAAAACATAAGCTTAACAGTTATTGTTTGTTTTACACTCAACAGATAATTTTATTTAAAGTTTAAGAACAATATCAACAAAAGATTATAAAGAACATAATTAGGCCTTTCACGGTTGATTTTCAACCTGACACCTGGAGTCTCATTCATAGCTTTATTGTGTAGGGGTTTAGTTGTTTTCCCAGGTGCCGGCCCCTTCCCTACACTAGACTATGACTTCTTCGACCATAATAAAATGGATAGGTTATTCATCTTTTATAGATTATTGACTTTAAAAATGAGGTCTTTTATCATGTAAACAAAATATATGATAATGATACTCTTACATGTACAGTAACTTGTCATAAATCCTTATTAAAAGGTTTAAGTTATAATAGCTGATAGTATTACAAAAAACTTAAAAAAAAAAAAAAAAAAAAAAAAAAAAAGTTTACAAAAAACTATCTTTATAAATAAATAAAAATATGTTTTTACCTAATAAAATCAAATAAAATCTCATGAAATTCTCTTTAAAATGAGAGTCAGAAACTTTTTTATCTCATAAAACATAAGAATGTGTTTATTTAAGCTTTAAAAAATGCTGATTTTTCAAAAAATCAAATGAAATAAAACATTTTTAAGAGTATTTTATCATTTATTTCAAAAGAAAGAATGATTATCAAATGTTTAATTGAAATCTGAAGCTGATAGGTTAAAAAATTTTTAAAAAATTGGTTGATTTTACAAATATATAACTTTTTAAAGCATGTGTGGCACAAAATAGTCTACCATTACCCTTTAACTAATTCAATACATATTATAAATTATATTATTAACAGGACTTTGCACAGTACTTTAACTTTTTAATGCATAATTTGCTGCAAATTAACATTTATAGATATTGCATTAAAAATTAAATAAATAAAATACAAGTGGTAGATGATAAATTTGTCATTAAGCTTACTTTTATTTGTTCGTATACTGTATTTTAATATAACAATGAGAATTCATAATCTAAACCTAGTTTTATTATTATTATTATTATTTATTAATTTAACAGCATCCAGCTTCAACTATGCTACGCAGATATATAAAATTAATATTTACAAGAAGATTGTTAAAGACATTTGACAAAATTGTTACATTATTATTGTTTTTGCCTTTTTCAAAATAAAAAAAGCCTTAATAAAATCAATTATAAAACTAATCTTTCTTTTTTTTTAATTAACAAAGGATATATACAAAATTAAACAGTTAAATATTTAGAATTAAACATGTACAAGTAACAAGCAACATATTATTATTATTAAACCTAAAATTTAATTTATCAGGAGATAACATATTTACTAATGTTATAACGTTCAAATAAAAATTATTCCTTTTTTCTACTGTTTACCAAACATTAATATATAAATATACAATAGATAGCTTAATATTGGATCGAACTATCTTACAAAAAAAAAAAAAAAAAGGCACAGATTACAATAGAGAAAATGATAATGATACTAAGAAAAAAAAAAACAAATAAACATAAACATAAACATAGAAGAAATATATCGCCAACGCCAAGGTGCGCCAAGAAACCCATTTTCGCTAACATGATGGTAATCATTTGTCTTAACCAATCAAAGACGCTGTCATAAAAGAATACAGAGGAGAAATGCAAGAAAGATTTTGATTGGTTCGGCTCCATAGTACCACATTGCATCCACAGACGCTAGTAACGCTAACCAGCTACCCAAAAACGTCACGATGCTGCTCAGCCAATAGGAGCGAGTGATCGCGAAAGAGGAGCGCTGGAACATCTACATTACCGGGATGACAGGAGGGTCCGGTAAGGAAGAACCAAAAGAGAAAATTTCGATCGTTGCTGTGAGGCAAACGTGCAGGGGTAAACGGAATGACCTGAATTAAAGGAAATTTAGCCTGAATATTGAATAATAACTTGATTTTGCTAAATTTAATGAAAGCGTGATTAAAATTAATTAAACACGATGTCGTGTTTCACGACACACTGCAAATATATTTAGTAAATTAAAATTTTTAAACTGATTAAGCTAAGTTTCATTAACTGGTAAAACAAGTAGTTTTCAGAAAGGGCTGCAAATACCATTAAATAAATTCTGTGGATTTAATTCGTAAAACACTGAAAAGTTTGTCAGGTTTGAAAATATTTTCTATGTCATTTTATAATTTTTAATACATCTCAAAATAATCTATATTAATAAGAAGGCAGGTTGCTGAAACAATTTACAGAACGTAAGAAAGTCACAGAAAATTATGCTGAGACGATTTCTTGCAGTTTTATTGACATAAAAAAAGTCATAGAAAAGCATAAAAATTAAAATGAGGAATGCAAGTTCAAATTTGCAATATCTAAAGATATAGACGAAGGTGATTGAAAAACTTTTTTACAGCTCTTTTTAAGTTCTAATAATCCCTTTATAAAAGCGTCTTTACTAAAGAAAATTCTTTTGACCTCTAGATAGTTATACATTTATATAATTAAGGAAAATATTTTTAAATCGTAAGTTGTTTCCCTATATTAAAAAGCGCATATAGTTACTTTTACACACTATATTATTTTTTTTTTATTTTTTTTTTTGGGGTACTATTTATAAATGCTTTACAAGTTTGTATTCAATATCCTCTTGATCGATACACTGTTTAAAAACAAATTTTGTAGTGGGGGTGTTACAATCTTTTGGAGCTTAATTGCTCAATATATTTCAGTTCGATTCAGTTCAATTTATAAATAGCATTCACACACAAGAGTACATTTCAGTTCCGATAAACACATGCTCTGGGCTATTTTTACCATATTTAAAATCGAATAAAATATTACGCTATTATGCAGTTCAATTGACACTAATAAATGGAATATTTAAAGGTCAATTCTGGAAAGAGAGTAACTGTCTTTCTTCGTGATGTCATTCAAACGACGATAATCCACACAAAATCTTGTTGAACCATCCTTTTTTCGCACCAGTACTATGAGAGAGGCCCAAGGACTCGTTGATGTCTCGATGACGTCATTGTGCTACATTTCATTTAGAAGTTCAGTCACCTCTTCCTGTTTAGCAAATGAAAGTCTTCTTGGATGTTTTTTGATTGGAGGATAATTTTCTGTATCAATTCTGTGCTGGGGTATGTTCGTTCTCCCGACGTCTTCAGGTGTTCGAGAAAAAAGGTCTTTAAATTCATGGAGCAGGTTCTCCGCAGCACACCTCTGTTCATTTCCTAATTCTACATTCTTGAGTAATTCCGTTGTTAATAATTCAGAAGACTTGGATTCGGTTGTTTGCGTGGGCGGTTGATGCATGTAACAGGAGTGCAGGTTGCTAACACCTCATCCTTCTTCACTGTCCAGACCTTATCGCTGATGTCTGTGACTCTCAGAGGAATAGTGATCTTTGAGAGGTCAACCAGAGATGAAGCCACCAAAAGTCCTCTTGGGCTATTGTCTGTATTCGTGTATTCAATCAGTCCATAACGGAAGTGTTGCTGTTTGGCAGGTGTCCCGGAAGCTATTATCTCTGTGTGTGGAGGGAGGGAAATTTCAGATTTAGCAGTTATCTGACGAATTGGGTGAATGTCTGGATTTTCAGTGTTGAACACAGCTATGTCTTCCGAACTCGAATGCAGTTCATTATTCTTGAAGTCAAATTTAAAGTAAACTTCCTTAGGAAATCAATTCCAATGATTAGAGGATCTCTTATATCAGCCACATATGCCATATGATGGTAACTGGCATTTACAAAAGTGATGATCAAGTTCATTTTTTCATTTATTTTGATTTCATCTCCGGTCACAGTCTGGAGTTAACACAGGGCGGCGTCCAAATGATCTTCTCTTTTAGTTCTAGAGCCAAATCCGTTTTAATGATGGTTACGTTAGCTCCAGTATCCAGAATCATACGGCAGCTGGTGTTGTTAACTTGACCATAAACGTAAAGTTCATTATCGCCGCCGCTCATCGATGAAACATAGAATACTACAAAGTGGGGCTCTGTAATTTCTGGCAAACTCCGCCCCGCGAGATAGCCTTCTCTTAGTTTCCCTGCAGTGATGGTGAAGTCGGATGATTTTTCTTTAGTTGGTCGTACAGGGCACTTTATCTTCGGGTGTTTTACTGCCTTATTACTTTCAAGGCTGCGCAATCTCTTTAAAATCTCTGCGAGACTTCTCTGCATTTCTGTTACATCAGCAGGCGTATCATCTAATGAGACTGCTCTGATGGAATAGGGGTCTTTATGGGAGGCTTGTTGGGCTGCCTCTATCCTAAGTGCGTAGCCTAAAGCTGATTCAACATTCCTGATGTTGGAGAGTCTCAGCGCTTTTTGAATTTCTGGATCCCGAACAGCATCGATAAAGTACTGAAGAGCTAAGTCGTTTCGAGTGTCAGCATGGTAGTCTGAGAATGCTAAGTGTGACAGTCTTTGAATATCCGCTGCCAGCTCTTGCAAGCTTTCACCCGCTTTCTGGTAACGGGATTTTAGCTGGAGGCGACTATAGTCCCTAGAACACCTTTCTCCAAACCGTAGCTCCAGTGCTCTAGTCAGGGCCTCGAAGTCGTTCCTATCTTCTTTAGAAATAGATCTCAGTATCTCGGCTGCATCTCCACGTAGTGCTGCTGCTAAGTGGACTGACTTGACAGAAGAGTCCCAGCCGTTAGCTTCAGCTACGATGGAAAACTGCGTTCTATATACCTGCCAGGAGTAACTGCCGTCGTAGGTGGATAGCTTAATAAATTCCTGATTCTGGATTCTTTTTTCTCTCTTTTCAGTTTCCTGGGGCATGGATTCTAACTTTCTTCGAGACTCCGAATTTTGTTCTGCAATTTATTCCTTATTACTTCTCCGTTGCACTCTTCTTTTATTTTTCTCTCAAGATCTTCCTCCATTCTCTTAAACTTGCTTTCTATCTCTGAAAACCTTCCTTTCAGCTGTTCATCAAAGTTTTCTTTAACTTTCTCCTCAAAATTCTCTTCTATCTTCAGGAATCTTTCTTCAAAATTTCCTTCTATCTTTATAACTTTCTCTTCAATTTTACCCATTGTATTTTTCACAACTGACAATTTACTTTCTATCACTTCTTTCACGTTTACTAAGTCGTCTCTTACTGATGATAGTTCTCTTTTCATCTTGTCTTGATTAGATTTAATTTCTTCCGTCAAACCGACTTTCAATTCTCTTTGCGATGTTTCCATTTTCTCTTGTACTGCTTTCATTTCTTCAGTTAATCTATCTCTCATTTCTTTTTGTCCGGTTTCCATACTTTCTTTCATCTCTCTTTGTCCTTCTTTCATTTCATTCATCTAGGTAGCTAAGCTTTCTAGAAGTTTTTCCATTTCTTGCTCTATAGCCCTATTTATCACCATTCATAGGCAATCCCACTTCTGACACCAGAAATGTTGCATACTCGAGGGTTCGTAAGTTGTCCGAGAATAAGAGGTGAAACTTCTACAAATCCAGGAGTTTTATTTACAGAAAGTTCCAGCAAAATAGAGGTCGATAAACTGAGTATCAGCTTCAATTTCCCCAATAAACACAGCTTAATTAACAGCTGTCAACAGTAAAACCACAGTACAAACTGTTTAGCAATAACACATAAAGCAAGTCTCATTCAAAGAGGCTCAAAGCAATGCAAGCATTAGCGGAAGCTCGCTAAGAACTAAACTAGCCTTGGCGAAAATACGTCCCTTTTATACTCCTGTAGAAAAGTGTGGAAATTTCCGTATCTCATCAGCCAATGAGATTAGAGCTTCCAGATTTGGTATATCCAAAGTTATAATTTAAAGTATTCTTACAGCGGGGTGCGTAATAATATTTTAGTCTTTACTAACTGAATTTTTTATTAATGAAAACTTCTACATAGGGGACGCACCCCGCCGTAAAAATACTTTAAATTATAACTTTATAATACAGCGAAAAAACTAACACAAATAACGAAGAATGTTGAAAGAGATTAGGATTTATTAGAAAGATACATGAAGTGTTATTGGCAGATCTTCATTAAGCTAGGCATTGAGTACCCGGGATTCAATAGCGGCGGCGAAATTTGATATCAATCCTTTGTTTGGCTGCTTAAGAAAGGTAAGAGTTTTTGCTGGGCGGGGTGACTTTTACAATAGTATTGTTTTTTATGAGATAAATTTTTATCTTCTTGTGTGAAAGAATATGTGGTTAAGGAAAACCAATTAAGCTATTATACCTAAATCAATGGTTAAAAATATATTATATGTTAAAAATCTTAATTTTTCAAAGTTCATATTCTAAAAATTTAAGCAATACATTTTTACATGAACAAAATTTATATTTAAAAACTAAATCTCAAACGATATTTTATTGTTTAACCCTTTTATTTATCAGTTTTTAAAATGTACATGAATTTCTGTCTCCACTTATAAAAACTTACAAAATCTGACAAAATAATAATAATAATAATAGTCCCAGAATAATATAAAAGCATTAATTAATTTTTCGCAAAATTTATAAGAAACATTTTCAATAAATTTCCAATATAGTTTTATAAGGTGCTATGAAATATTTCATTAAAAAATATTTTTTAAAGTAAAAATGTTCCACTTGGTATAGTTCTTATTTCTTTTGTAGACAATGTTTAATACCCAGAAAACGAATTTGGCAAAAATAATCTAGTTCATACTATCATAATTGATTCCTTGATAGGGGTGTGAGGTGGGGAGGGCAATCTCAAAGACTACTTCAACTCTAATATCAAGTCTAGTAAATATTTATCCTTCATCTTTTGTCAAACATTTTCCCAAAGTTTCTAAAGATTTTAATGCAAAATTCGGTGGGAATTCAATATCATTCTCAAACTAGTTGGCATAGGTGGACTCTGCTCAGTTCCCCATCATATTTATGTTCTCATAAATTTCTAGTGCGAGACACATTATAATCATGTTGAGAGAAATGAATTTGACGAAAGCTTGACACAGTGACAGATTGAAATCCCCGCCTAATAAGCTATCCACCTTTTACTTCGATATATTTATCCTTTTTTAATCTATTAATTTATTTTATTAGGGTCAATTCCGTTGTTTAGTTTTCATGCTACTATTTCCAATGCAATAATCCTCAAAATTCCTATTTATATTGAAAATTTTTCAATTTCGCTATGTTGATAAAATCTTAAATTACGAATAACTTGCGAAACTTTCCAGTTAGAATATTTGTAGTCAATAATGTTCAAACAAGTATCATAAACGTTGTTTTGTAGTTTTCTGGTATATTTATGATCCTCAAAATGGACGTTTATGCTCAATTTTGCCCTATTCTGCCATGTTAAGTAAATCGTAAATTCCACTTAACTTACGAATTTTTTAAATTGAAAAATCATAGTCTATGATATTCATGCCATAGTATCCTAAATAATATTTCAAAAATGGTTTGACATCTCTACGATGAAAATATCCCTCAAGATTGACGTTTATGTGAAATTTTGCCCTATTCTGCCATGTTAAGAAATTCGTAAATTTCCAATAACTTACGAAATTTTTATACTGGAAAATTCATAGTCAATAATATTCATGACTGTATCCTAAATAATATCTCAAAAGTGGTCTGACATCTTTACGATAAAAATATTTCTAAAAATTGACGTTTATGTTAAATTTTGCTCTATTCTGCCATGTTAAGAAATTCGTAAATTTCCAATAACTTACGAAATTTTTATATTGGAAAATTCATAGTCAATAATGTTCATGCCAGTGTTCTAAATAATATTTCAAAAGTGGTGTGACATCTTTACGATGAAAATATCCCTCAAAATTGACGTTTATGTGAAATTTTGCCCTATTCTGCCGTGTTAAGAAATTTGTAAATTCCAATTAACTTGCGAAACTTTCAAAGTAGCATGTTTATAGTTAATGATGTTCATTCAAAACTGATATTTTAAAACTGTCCTGACATCTTTACAGTAAAAATTTTCTACTTAATTGACGTTTAAGTGAAATTTTGCCCTAATCTCCCATGTTAAGAAAATCGTAAATTTCGAATAACTTCTGAAGTTTTGTAATTAGAATGTTGCGAATGAACAGGGTTCTTGCCAGTATCATAACTAATACTTTAAAATCAGTCCGACCTCTCTGCGATCATTTGTTCGTAAGATATCGTGTACACAGACTAGCAAACTAACGGACTGGTCCGTTAGTTATAACGGACTAACAAACTAACAGACACCCTACAGACGGACACCATACAAATTTTGTCCTTTTTGGATTCCTCACACCTGAAAACGTGTAAAAAAGTCAAAAAACCGAGGTCGAAATTTTTCACGATTACCTAAGTTCCCTATAATATGATGGGGAACTAATAAACCTTTGAAATGAACAAAAAGGATTTTATATGTCTTTTTTCAAAACTTTTTCTGTAAAATATTTTATAATTTACACTGTTCGCAAGTGTTACTGGAAATATGAAATTATCTTAAAACGTGTTATCAAGCAAAACTGTTTAGAAAAGAAACCTGAAAATTTAACAAATAATGTAGAAAAAATTAAATGTATATATATATATATATAGTATATATATATATATATATATATATATATATATAATGCTTTAAAAACTTTTAATGCTTTTAATTATTGGGTTGTTCTTTAAACAGTTAACAATTTATTTATTGACATGAGATAAATATTTGGTGCTAAAGTTAGGGTCAAGGGCAATTTACTGCACCACTAGCGTTAAGGCTGCTCACTCCCTCTAGTCCAGACAACGAAGGCCAAAATTTGACGAAGAGAGAGAGAGGGGAAAAAAAAGTGTAGTTTTGAAAATTGGCACAATCATAGCCGAGAGTTTCCTGAACAACATACTAAAAGTCCCCGCCCGTGGGGGTCGAGCGGGAGCAAGGGATATTTAAAGGTGGGCACTTTTCAGTTTTTATTTAATATCTTGAAAACTATAGAATTTAGAGAAATAATCTCAATCACAAAATTAATCTACGTAAAATTTCCTACAAAAATATCAATTACGTTTTCTATGTATTATCAATAGTTTAGAAAATACAGGGGGATGAAATATCACATTTTTTTTTTTTTTTTTTTAATGCTTTTTTGCCGTAGTAAAATCAACTAAAGACTGTAATTAAGAGGGTTCTGGTCAAATATTTTTAACTTTAGTAGTAATTATGCACGAAAGGCTGTGAGGTCGAGAGTGTAGAAGGTTACCACAGTTTGTTTAAAATTAAGGTAATGGAAATGCATAGAAAAAAAGATTAATTCAGAATTATGCATCAACAGATTAGCAAAAAATTAATATTTGGATTTTTTATATTATTCGGTTGATTTGTGCGCAAACTCTCCTGGTTTTTATTAAAATCACAATCAACTGATTGGAAGAAAATCATATATAATGAAATTTAATTTTTTCCGACTGAGTGAAAATAATGCCTGGACCGGGAGTCGAACCCCGGATCTTTGACTTACCAGGTCAAGGCTCTACCAATTGAGCTATCCAGGCCGACAAACCGGTCGGCATTACTCACTCAGACAACCTTTAGGCAGAAACATCTCTGGTCTATCATTTAGATAGCTCAACAGAAATAAGCCGCAGGTAAAGAAAAACACCATTAAACAATGGGAGAATAAATACAATTTTTAAGTCAAAGATTTTTAAGTCAGTGTTGTTAAGTCAAAGTTTAAGTCAAAGATCCGGGGTTCGACTCCCGGTCCAGGCATTATTTTCACTCAGTCGGAAAAATTAAATTTCATTAAATATGATTTTCTTCCAATCAGTTGATTGTGATTTTAATAAAAATTGTATTCTTTCTCCCATTGTTTAATGGTGTTTTCCTTTACCTGCGGCTTATTTCTGTTGAGCTATCTAAATGATAGATCAGATGTTTCTGCCTAAAGGTTGTCTGAGTGAGTAATGCTGACCGGTTGTCGGCCTGGATAGCTCAATTGGTAGAGCCTTGACCTTGTAAGTCAAAGATACGGGGTTCGACTCCCGGTCCAGGCATTATTTTCACTCAGTCGGAAAAATTAAATTTCTCCTGGTTTTACTTTATATAAAAATCATAGTTTTACGTAGTCGCCATTTGTAGTCAAAATTATTCGAATATGTCACAGCGAATACTTTAGAACAAGCATTGAAATGAAATGAAATAAGCACATTTTTTAGAGAGAGAAATTCTTCGAATCTACATTGAATTATTATTGCCGAAACGTCAGTGGAGGCTGTTGGAGAGAAATTGTTATTTTAGAGATACTCTCCAATCTGTATCATACATCGCGTTGATTTATTTCTAAAAAAATAATAATCTAAATAATACCCAAGTTCATTAAATTTTTACTGGGTCATAAAATAAAATTTTGAATACTAAAAATATCTCCTATCTTATTAAGCTGTCTTCTTGGAAAAACTTATCCAGAAACCAATGAGAAAAAACAATAAGAATTTATAACAAATACCTTTTATTCATCTTTTATTCTAAACATAAAAATTCTTTATCAAAAATAAATTAAATTAAAGAGATATCATTATTGATAATAAAGCAATAGCACTTTAAGCGGGACTCAGGCAGTTTTTTTTTTTTTAAGGAGGAAGAAAAAAGAATGAAATCTAAAAACTTTAGATATTTTCTTTTTTTTATATATAATTTAAAGTATTGACTCACCCGACGACAAGCGTTCAACTTTAATGTAATCCAGAATTCGGACATCAGGCATAACGGGCTATTTATTAACAGAGCTTTCACCACAGTTTTCAGATCATCATAACTGCCGCGAAGATCCAACCTTTACTTCCGGGGCGCATTTCATTTTCAGCCTTATGCACCTCCGAAGGCTCCTTTGTTTTTACTCTCCAGTCATCCGAAGATTTCTACTCCTGGACTCTTGGGCGTACCGGCCTCTTCCAGGTCTATAGCATCTGCGAGGGTACAACCTTTTCTTCACTGGATCACTTCTCCTTCAAAAATTTTCCATCATCTGACGATATTTTGTATTTTTCACTTACAGGCCCATTTTGACTCCGCCTTCTGCCACACACGGGGCCTTTCCCTTTTTTTTTAGTGGTCGTTTTTTTTACCAATGTACTTCTATGCTTCTCTTCTCTTGACCCCCTCTGCTCTTCTTAGAAATCTCGGTTATCGAAAATCTGCTCCATCTCTTTTTTCCTCATTTATAGCTGCAATAAACCATTTTCGTGAGCTTTTGTAGTTTAGTGTCAAATGCTTTCTCCGCTTATCACCTGACTGTCTCGTAGATTCATATCAAGAACACATTACAATTCTCCCTCCTTCAATTTTACAATTATGGCTTCCCGCTTTTACATCTAGCAATTTATCGCTCATGTTAAAAGGAAACATTTTTACCTGCCCATATTTACATACAAATCACTTTTTAAATTGTATTATATAAACATAAAGTATTTTTACATATATTTAGTTTACACACATGTTTGTTTTATTTCTTTTTATAAATAAATGTGTAATTTTAATTATACACATTTTTGTTTAATTTCCGTTTATAAATAAATGTGTAATTTTAATTACAACAGAGGCCTTCTGTTGAGACTCAAAAAGATTTTGGATTCCGTCTGTCAGTGTGTTTGTCTGTGGCGCGATTGCAGCCGCCAAATTCACGCTATTGGCTTGAAATTTGGTACACATGTTCATGATCCCCACGAAATCAGCTGTATAGTTTTGGGTGTGTATTCCATTTGTAGTTCGTGCACAGGAATACGCAAAGTTTTCCTTATCATTACGGTCTATGGGAAGAATTTGTGTGTACCGCGATAGCGGCTGCAAAAATCACACTATTCACTTGCAATTCAGTACACATGTTCATGAATTCAACAGAAATAGCTGTATAGTTTCCGGTGTATATTCCATTTGTAGTTCGGGTACAGGGACACGCCAAAGAGTTTCTTATCATTACGGCCTATTGGAAGAATTAGTATCTACCGCGATAGCGACAGCAAAAATCACGCTATTGACTTGTAGTTTGTTACAAATGTTTATGAGCCACACGGAATTAACAGTATAATTGTGGGTTTGCAGTTTGTGTGGGACACGCCAAAATTTTTCATATCATTACGGCTTATGGGCAGAATTTGTATGTACCGCGATAGCGGTCGCAAAAATCCTCCGCTTGACTTGCAAAGTGGCACACGAGTTAAAGTTTTGCATAGAAATAACTGTATAATTTTTTATGTCTATATTGTTTATAAACTGTGTACAGGGACACGCCAAAATTCTTCGCATTACGGCATATGGGGTGAATTTCGTTTAAACGCATTTTAGCATCATTACTTTGCTATCAACAAAATGAAATTAGCGTACGTGAGTAAGATGCTTAAACTTATGTTGTTTGAAGAAAGTATGTGCTCTTTAGGCGTTCTAATTAATGTACAGGACCTTACAAAAGTGTTCTAACAATGTCACGAATCATCCAAACGATGTTAATTTTGGAACAATTATTAATGAAAAACGCAGAATCAGCTGAATAGTTTTTACTGGTGCATACAATGTTTTTGGTTCGTTTACGGGGGACACAGAAAAGAATTTCGTGACATAAGAGTCTATGGACAATTTTTTATTTAAGCGGATGTTAATGTGTTTATGCTCCATTGAAAAATATGGAATTAGCATACATTGTAAAGATGCTTAAAAGCTTGTTTACTCTTAAAAAGATATGTAGAGACTAAATAATTTATTTATGGAACCACACAAAAGAATTCCGATGACGTACTGTAATCATCCGAATGGTGTCAAATTATTCTGAAAAATTAATAAGTTATATTTAATTAAGTGTATTCTTATAATTGCCGTATATAATAACTGTGGCTACTTTTCAAGGATACGTAAAAGAATTTCGAACTATTACGGTCTATTTCTTAAAAGTGTATTTTAACATGGTTACACCCCCATTAAATATAATGGAATTTTTTCTAGAATTTTAAAAGCATGTTTTTCTGTGGAAAAGTGTGGGCATAGAATTGATAATTAGTTTACTGGGTTACACAAAATAATTCCGATATGCTATGTAATCTTTTTACATGAAATTCGGTACAAATATTTATAAATTTCGGGGAAATAATACAAGACTGTAAATTACTAAAAATACATATATTTTTAATATGCAGATAGGTATAGAAAGGGAGATACAGCGGGGGGTTAAGGGGGCGGCAGCCCCCCCCCCCCCATCAGGAACGTATCTGTTTATATAGCAAGTCAATCGAATCAATATATATATTATATAATAAGGATTAATAGAAAGAATCTGTTGAATAATGTGTGATGCAAATAAGACGTTGCGGCTCCTGATCTGCAGATCCACTAGTTAAATTTAATCATTTAATCTGTAGATCACGAAATGACAGACAATATTAATTTGTGGGGAAGACTTTCATACACAGTATAGAAAAATATCCTTGACAAATGTAAATGTGAAATAAAAATAAAATTAATGTAAACAAACAAAAAAAAAAAAAAAAAAAAAAAACGGATAACTTATATTAAAGGTAATGTATTCTTTTCACGTTCGTTTGGTGGATTCGATTCTGTTACTTCATAAATAATTAAAATATATTTATAAGTCAGACTAGGCGCGAGTCTATCACAAAAACTCGCAAATACCAGATTTAATAACAAAGTTTTATATCTATCGATTGCGTTGCCATTAATAAACATATTTCTTTCTTTTGTTACAACCCGCATAAATTTCAACTGCACAATTTTGCAACAAATTCATTTTTTGCCTTTCGAATATTTATTTTTATCATTTTGAAATTAGAATATAAATTAAACATATTAAATATGCATATGAATCAATAACTTATTGGTAAATAAGAATGTGTTGCCTACGAAACATTGGTTTCGTTAGGCACATATTCCATCACATTTTTGCTGCGTTTTTTATTTCTATTTTTCTGTTTAATCCCATAAAAATGTTTTAACCATTTATTGTTCTCTACATATTTTCTTCTGAAAATTGCTAAACTAATTTTAATAATCTGGTGTGTTACTCACACTACATTCTCTGACCCTGCATTTGAATAAAATAAAGAGAGGTTGCAGATTAAGACGTAAAACCAATAAGATAATAAAGTTCAATAGTAAGATAATAAAGTTCAATCTATTTTAAAAGTAATCTAAATTAGGTTTACGGACAATTTTATTAGACATATAATTCTGTGTGAGGGGAGCTACCACCCCCCTCAACCCCCGTTTAGTTATAGTGCCTAAATTTATTAATAAATAAATAAAATTCAAGACTGTTATTAATTTGCCTTGAAATTTGCCATTCTTGATCAATTTTTCAGTGGCAACTACATACCAACTTCAAAATACCGGGTTGGGGACAAAATCTCGCTGCACGAAATATAAATATCGCGTGGACTAAAGCTCCTTCGGACAAAATCTCGCGGGGCAAAACATAGCTAGGACAAAACATCGCAGGGACAATATCTCGCCTCCCAACAGGACAAAATCTCGCCTTGATAAATGAATAGAGAGCAAAATAATGTGAATAATGATTGAGTTTGAACCAGATAAAATGACACATTTTAGAGAATTTTTCTTTGAATAGTGTGGCAATTGTGAGTAATATTAAATAAAATTTCTTGACAAGACATAGCTATTTACCCTACTCAGAACACTGACATACAGACAAACTCTTGAAAAAAAATTTTTTTTTCAATTTTTCTTAAAAGGAGTTAAATATTATGTTTATTAGCTTGAAAGGAATGTAATGTTATAATTTTTAATTCAGGTTTGTTAACAGTATTTAATTTTCGTGTCAGTAGTGATGCAAAGTGTTTTTAAAGCGTATTTCGAAAGTTGAAAAGCAAATAATAATAATAATAATAATCCCTCAAAATTCAATATAGATAAAATAATAAAATATTATCGTAAAGCACTTCCATTAACAATATAAAAGAAAGTTATCGCTTAAATATTTGCAACCCTGTATATCTTTTAAAGAATATGTACATACCACATAGTGCACCTAAATACAATCCTATAGTAATAATGTACGGCACAACCTGAAATACACTTCCATCAATTTTCAGCTATTGTCGCACTATAATCTAGTTCCTTTGTGTAGCCCTGTAAATGAGCAGTGAATGATTTCCAAACCATATTCTACATGAGGCATGTTTTTATGCATATAAAATATATATATTCATTTCATTTGGTTTACTGCAGTCTATAGATGTTAAACTCTACTTACCTGCAATTTCCCCCATAGACGTAATGTATTTGAATACTCTTGAGTGTCCCTGTACACGAACCATTTGCTTCATCTCAACGAAAAGCTTAGTGTAGCATCCCTATATGAAATACTAGCAGGCAATGCCCGCTTCGCTGGTCCCTATTTTTAAATGAATCACTATAATTACTGAATTCTCAAAATTGCATTAATTTTTATCACGTGAAAAAAAAAAAGAGAAACAAAATCTGATTAGGAAAAATGTCGCACCCGGTTCTCACTGCTTTCGGAAAAAATTTCCAAAATGCTCTAACTCTTATTTCTATTATTTTCCCCCTTCGCCCCCCCTCCCATCTATCCTAATAATTTTACAAATTCGAAAATATCCGCAATCGATTTGTAAGTATCAAAAACCTCTATGCACCAGTTTTGAACGATCTATCTCTATTTTTATTTTTTTGCCCCTCCGCTCCCCCCCTTCCCGCCCCTCCCGATAATTTTAAAAATTCGAAAATATCCGCAATCGATTTGTAGGTATCGAAAACCTCTATGAACCAATTTTGAATGATCTAACTCTATTTATTTATTTTGCCCCTCCACCCCCCCCCACCTTCCCGGCTCTCCTAATAACTTTACACTTTCGAAAATATCCCCATTCGACTTGCAGGCCTCTAAGTCCTATCTGTACCAATTTTGAACGGCCTAACTGTATTTCTATTTGTTTTTGCCTATAGCCCCCCTTACCGCCCCACCCACTTTCCGCCCCTCCTACTAATTTTACAAATTCGAAAATATCCTCAATCGATTTGTAAGTATCGAAAACCTCTATATACCAATTTTGAACGACCTAACTCTATTAGTATTTTTTTGCCACCCCTCCCCTTTCCTGCCCCTCGTAATAACTTTCCACGTTCGAAAATATCCCCATTCGACTTGCAGGCCTCTAAAACCTATCTGAACCAATTTTGAACGCCCTAACTGTATTTCTATTTGTTTTTGCCCCGTAGCCCCCCCCCCCTCCTTACTGCCCCACCTGGGGGCTGATTTTCTAAAATTTCAGAAATTGGTTTTTAGATATTTGTATTAGCTATATTTTAGAGCAAAAATTTCACGTATATCTATTTTTTTGTTTGAGATATATAGGATTATGCGAAATCACGTCTTAGGCATGTGAAAACCCGTCCCCCCCCCCTCCCCGCCCCCCTTGTTGACCGAAGTAGTGTAAAAAGGACAGTTCACCGACACGGTGGAGGGACGGAGGGACGATGAGGGTCTATGGTGGAGGCGCGCCTCCACCATAGACCCACCGTCCCTCCACCCTGTCGGTCAACGTGTCCTTTTTACACTACTTAGTCATCATCTTGGACGAGGGGGTGTTGCCACCGGAAGAATAGAAACTGTGTGTTGCCACCGGAAGAATAGAAACTTTGACTATCATCTTGGATGAGGTTTGGTGGTGCCATCTATCGGGGAGAAGGGGAATTTTTTCCTAAATTTCGGGACTTAGTATTTTTTTTTCACAATTTTAGGGACTTCAAAATTTTTTCGAATTTTTGCAGGGGTTAGATTCGAACCGAAGGTAAAATAGTTTCACGGCTTGATAAGTGGATAAGGGTTTTATTTATCAAACCATGAAGCTATGCTTGTGAGTGCACTTATAAGGTATATAAAGAGAGGCGTTGCGCTAGTGAGTCATTCTGAAAAGTATCTTCGTACGAGGAAGGTATGATGCGCTTTCGTGTGAATGTGAGTCATAATAAAATTTTGTGTTGTAACGATGGAGGTGTATCAGAATCCAAGTCACGAGGGAAGTTTTGGTGGTGTAAATGCCTTATTTCGTGCTGCCAAAGGCAAAATCTCGAAGAAGAAGATTCAGGACTGGCTGAGCGGAGTCGATGCATACACGTTGCACAAACCTGTTCGAAGAAAGTTCCCGACCAATCGAGTGATAGTGTATTCAATCGATCAACAGTGGCAGACCGACTTAGTGGATCTCGGCAGTTTGCAAAAGTTCAATCAAGGGTACCGCTACATCCTGACTTGTATAGACATTCTGTCTAAATTTGCGTGGGCGGTCCCTTTGAAGCAAAAACGGGGTGAAGATATTGTAAAGGCGTTCCGGTCTATTTTTGCAACGAGGAAACCCAAGTCCCTGCAATCGGATGACGGAAAAGAGTATCAAAACAGACTTTTTCAAAAATTTTTGAAAGAAGAAGGCGTGCGGTTTTTTACGACGAATAACAATACGAAAGCATCTGTCGTGGAGCGATTTAACCGAACTTTGAAAACGAAAATGTGGAAATATTTTACCCATAATCATACCTACCGCTATTTAGACGTGTTGGATCAGTTGTTACACAGTTATAATCATACTTACCATTCAAGTATCAAGAGAGCTCCAGTTGAAGTAACCGCTGAAAATGAAAGCGATGTACGGGATACTTTATACGGTGACATGCAAAATGCGAAAAGAAAACCCTGCATGTTTCAACCGGGAGATGTTGTACGAGTTTCCAAGCAGAAATTAACCTTCGAAAAAGGATATGAAACGAACTGGACGGAAGAAGTGTTTGTGGTGACTGAATGTGTGAGAAGAGACCCTCCCGTCTACCGAATCAAGGACCTGTTAGAAGAACCCATTAAAGGAACCTTTTACCCTCAAGAACTTCAGAAAGTGAAACCAAAAGAGAATTATACGATTGAAAAGATTTTAGATAAGCGGATACGCAAAAAGCGTGTGGAATACAAAGTAAAATTTAAAGGTTATCCCAGCAAATTTGACCAATGGATTCCATCCTCTGATTTATTCGCCTTATAAAACAAGTGTTTGGATTGTTGAAAGATCATTTGAAAGCATGTCGTTCTACGTGACGTTACCTTCGGACAGTTCCCGGAATTATTTTCCTGAGAATAAAATTTCTCATTTTATTACGCGATTACCCGCCCCCGTTGAATTGAAAGGGGAATGGGAAGTAGGCCTTGTCGAATTTATTTACCCTCACACCTGGTATAATGTGAATCAAAATAATAATTTATTTGGTTTCGATTTGAATGACCAGAAATCTCCGTTTGGTAGAAGAATTCCCCCTGGCTTTTACGAATCGGTTGATGACATTTTAAAAGCAATGTCTATTGAAGAGATTAAAAATAAAATTTCTTTCACTTATGATCCGCACACGAAAAAGGTGTGTATTAACGTGAAAGATAAAACAAAACTGATATTGCATGAGGGGATAGCGCAGATGTTGGGATTCGAACCAGGTGAAATCGCCTCACCAGATATAAATATCGAGCAAACTATTTTTAGTACCTATGTCGCAGATCCCTGTGCGCATTATAGAGTGTTGCTGGTTTATTCGGATATTGTCGAACCCCAAATTATCGGAGATGTGTTAGCACCCCTTTTACGAATTGTTAATGTGAGAGGAAAAGATGGAGAAATGATTTGTGAGACATTCGACCGACCGCACTATTTACCTGTCAGCCGAAAATCGTTCGACTCTTTGGAAATCGTTATAAGGAACCACCTCGGCGAACTCACGCCATTTGAACGTGGGCGCTCGTACGTGAAGCTTCACTTTCGTCAAAAATACCTCTCGTGATGTTTGTTCCTTACCAGTGTTGTGCGAAATCTTTTGAAGATTACTATTCCCATCAGTCGGGTAGTGGTCTAAATTATTATCAAGGCGCTACTTTACAAAAGGGATATGGATTCGGTGGACTGTTTCGATCCCTTTTTCGTGCAGCAGTACCCCTCTTCAAATCGGGAGCGAAAGCGGTCGGCAAGCAGTTGTTTCATTCAGGCGTGAACGTGTTAAGTGACCTGTCTCGCGGAGAAGACATTAAAATAGCCGCCAAGCGAAGATTAAAAGAAGCTGGACAGACGTTAACCGACAAAGCCGCTACTAAAGTGAAGACGATGATTGGATCGGGCCGCCGGTATAAAAAGAGGAAGCGTTCTACCAAAGCAGTCATTCGACGTAAAGCCAAGAAAGTGAAGGTACAAGATATTTTCGCTTAAAGATGTCTGGACTCATCCATAAAGATTCTGCTGCCTGTGCGAAATCCGAATTGGATTTATTTTTGATCCCACCCACGCAAACGGCTATTGAAAAAGGATACTTTGTTGAATACCACCCTCTTGCGAATATTCGAGACGGAGGACCTGTGGAATTTAATATTTCCGGAAATGGTGAAGACTATATTGATTTATCGGCTTCCTACCTGTATGTGAAAGTGAAAATTACCAAGTTTGATGGATCACCCTTAGCGGAAACGGATGCAGTTGCCCCCGTGAATTTATTTTTACACGCCTTGTTTTCTCAAGTGGATATTAGCCTGAACGAAAGAGTGATCTCCTCGTCGAGTAACACCTACCCTTACCGCGCCTATATTGAAACGCTGTTGAATTATGGAGAAGATGCCAAGAAAAGTTTATTGACCTGCGAATGTTTTTACAAAGATGAGAATTTAGCTGCTACAGATCCTGCTGGAGACAACCCCGGATTAAAGACACGTTACGCACTCACGAATAAAAGCAAAACGTTAGATATGATTGGACCTTTGCATTGTGATATTTTTCAACAAAATCGATTGCTATTGAATATGGTTGACTTGAAAATTAAGATGACCCGAAGCAAGCCCGAATTTTCCTTAATGTGTAAAATCGATGCAGCGAAACCCATTCCCAACTACAAAGTGATTTTGGAACATGCTTCTATTTTCATACGTAAAGTGAAAGTGAGCCCAGGTGTATTACTGGGTCATGCCAAGGCCTTAGAGAAAAGTACGGCAAAGTATCCCATCGATCGAGTGTTATGCAAGACCTATTCGATCTCAACCGGAAGTAAATCCTTTATGCAAGACAATGTGTTTTTAGGAGCCATGCCGAAAAGAATTATTATTGGACTTTTAGAAAATAGTGCCTACACGGGACAATATGATTTAAATCCCTTTTATTTCTATCATCACAGGGTCAACTTTTTAAGTGTTTACGTGGATGGACAACCCGTACCCAGCAAACCCTTGGAATTGGATTTCGAAGAAAATAACTATATAAGAGCGTATCATCGTTTGTTTTCGGGATTTAACCGGGATACCGGCATTTATCTGACCCGAGAGGACTTTGCGAACGGACATACTTTGTATGCTTTCGACCTGAGCCCTGACATGTGTGATGGACCCCATCTGAATCTACAGCAACAAGGAAATTTACGAATTGAAATCAAGTTTGCAGACACCTTAGAAAGAACCACGACTGTATTGGTGTATGCGGAATTTGAAAACATTATAGAAATTAGTAAAACACGACATGTGTTGTGTGACTTCCCCAACTGAAAATGAATTCTATAGAAATCGAGACTATTTTATCCCACGATCCAGTAACCAAGAAATACTTTTTCGGTGTTTTCCCCAGTGATCAATTACCCAAGAAGATCGAGCGTTATCCTGCATGTTTTGTATGCAACGTGGAGAAGTCTACAGAAGCCGGAAGCCACTGGGTGGCATTCTATCTATCCTCCCCTACGGAAGCGGAATTCTTTGATTCCTATGGAAACAAGCCGAACTTTTTTAAAGGACCTATATCGAACTATATATCTCAATTTTCACGAGTGGTGTTTAATCCACTTCCGCTGCAAAGTCATGTGACAGCTGTTTGCGGTCAATTTTGTGTGTATTATATTTATTGCCGATGTCGTGACAAAACTTTGAAAGATTTTTTAAAGCAGTTTGTAACTGAAAATATATGTAACGACCATCGAGTCTATAATTTTGTATCCAAACGATTTCGCACACGTGCTCCTTTTTATCAATAAAAAACTATTTATAATGTAAACCTTTGTGTCTGTGTTTATTTAGAATGGAGTTTCCACGCTTTCAACACCCTTTTACAATGCTCTTAGCAGGCCCCACGGGGGTTGGTAAGAGTTGGTTTCTGCGGGATTTACTGGCAGAACGACGGCGTATGTTTAACCCTCCTCCCGATAAAGTCGTTTGGTTTTACGGCATCTCTCAAAAGCTTCACGAGGAAATTCCCGACGTGACATTCGTGGAAGGGTTTCCTTCTAATTATCGGGAATATTTAGGTACCCATTCTTTAATGATTTTAGATGATTTAATGGTGGAATGTGGGGGTGATGAACGATTAACCTACCTCTTTACCAAAGGAAGTCACCATTTAAATTTAAGTATTATTTTTATTACTCAAAACCTTTTTCATAAAGGTAAAGAAATGAGAGGTATTTCCTTAAACACTCAATACTTAGTACTTTTTAAAAATCGTCGGGACATGAGTCAAATTACGCACTTGGGCAGACAATTATACCCGAGATCAACTCAGTTTTTTCAAGAAGTGTTCGAGGATGCTACCAAACAACCCTTCTCTTATTTGTTGGTGGATTTAAGGAATGAAACCCCCGAAGGAATGCGACTCAGAACGCGTATATTACCGGGGGAAACCCAATTTGTGTACGAGCCCAAAAAAGGTTTAAAAGGAAAGCCCTACCGATTTTAATTCATTTGGGATCATGACGTTAACGAGGAAACAACTTCGAGACTTGGAGCTTATAAAGTCTTGTCCTCAAACCTTACGCAAGCATTTGTTAAAAAAATTACCGACTCGATCTGTGAAGGCTATTTGCGAATGTACCCTGAACGTATTAAAAGGAAACGTGCCTCTCTCCTCTCATCAGAAAAGGTCTTTAAGGAAATATAAGACGACTCTTCGAAAAATTGGTACCAAGAAAGGAAGTTTATTCAACAAGAAAAAATTGATTGTTCAACACGGTGGATTTTTAAATATTTTAATCCCGGCTGCATTGTCTGTTTTAACCGGCATCATCAATGGAATTCGCAGCTAAGTATGCGTTGGTACCGGAAGAAGAATTTTCTAAGCATACGCCTTCTAAAAAGCAAATGACGGAATTTGATTTAGCTATGGCTAAAATATTAAATAGTTCTCTACCGGATCACGAAAAAATTCAGCACTACTACGAACTCTTAAAAAGAAAAATGGATTTGCAAGAATATAATTTGCCTTGGATGTCTAAACAACTCGAAGAAGAACCTGAAAAAGTGGAACCTAAACAAGTGGAGTCTATAAAACAAGAACCCCAAGAAGACTATGAAACCTTTGTGTTATCGTCTGTAGCTAAACCCATGAAGAAACAAGCCGAAGCCTTATTAAATTTTCTCAAGTCTCATTCAAACAAGTTTAAGTGGAACCCGAAAGGAGAGATTACTTACAACGGAAGGACCATGGAGCATTCTAATTTAGCGGAACTCTTTCATTTCATCTTTTCTGTGAATAAAAAACCACCTATTACAGGACAAAGTGAATTTTTGCAAGCCTTGAAAGATATGGGAGTACCCCAAAGTATTATTAAGAATCGATATTTGTCTTCAAGAAAAAACATTGTCAAACCGAAAAAGAAACTTATTGTAAAAAAACCTGTTGTTAAACTCAACCCTGTAACCTGGGAAACATACTAAATAAAATGAATTTGTATCGATCCATACGTGTGATTATTTATAGAATAAAATACACTTACCTGAAAACACGTCCTACTCCAACGGCTGCCTTGAGAGAAATGAATGATAAGGAGAGTTCTTATCAGCGACGCGAGGTCACGTGATTAGGGTGACGTCACGAGTAATGTGATTGGCTATACTCAGTCACGTGGTGAGTGACGTCACGAGTTATCTGATTGGCTACCTCTGGTCACGTGACGAGAGTCTTATCTTATCAGAGATTGCTTATCAGCGATCACGGCTCAGTCTACCATTTGATTTCGTGTGTGTTGGTTGTCTCGTCATGTCTGCAGTGAGTTTCACGGAAAACGGACTGAATGTCCAGTATGTTTCAAACTTCATAGAAAAGGAACAAGCAGATCGGTATTTTGCCGAGTTAAAAACTTTACCTTTCTACACGCCAACCTTTAGAATTCATGGAAAAAGTTTTAAGCCTAAAAGACAAGTTCTGGGATACGGCGATTCAACTTTGAGTTATGCCTTCAGCGGAACTCATGTGCCTGCTAACCCTTGGACACGTCTGGTATTGGAATTGCGGGATCGAGTGGAAAAATGGACGGCTTCTACCTTCAACTATGTTCTACTAAACCTCTACAGCAATGGATACAGCTACATACCTCAACATAAAGACAACGAAAGTGGATTAGATGCAACTTTCCCTATCGTAGTCCTCAGCTTTGGTGCCGAACGAACAATTGAATTCAAGAAGCCTAAAACACCTTCTACTTTGATTTCATTAGAACATGGTTCTCTCTACAGTATGTTAAAGCCTACGAACGAACTGTTTACCCACGGCATTGCACCGAATCCTAGCATCAAAGATATGAGAATCAGCCTGACTTTTCGTCACTTAATACCCAACCCTATCATGCCACCTTTAAAGAAACCAAGACTTGATATAAGTGATGCTTCGTCTAGTGCATGCGATACTTTGAAAAACTCTGATTGTGATACTTCAAAAAACTCTCATTGTGATACTTCTGTTAAAAACTGTTCAAAGGACTTGTGTGAAAAACTTATTCCAAACGATTGGTTAAGTCAATGGGTACGTGAACAATCTTGGGATCCTATACGAGGTGAATTTAATTTAAACTTTAGCAGTTTTTTACAAATTGTAATAGAAAAGAATTTTAATGTGAGAATCCACATTCGTAATTTTAAAGAATTACCCACGGGTCAATGGATATCTACTAAAGAAGGCGTTGTAATGACAGCTCAGACATGGTATTATTTTCAAAGTAAGATTGAAAATTTTAATTTTGAATCAGTAAATGATAGTTTTATTTCTAACAATCAATTAATAATGGCTTACATAGATGAGGATTATTGTAGTTTACAGCAAATGTTTTCTTTAAATCCTTCTGGCTTTTATTTAAAACCGAATGTCATTAAATTGTCCAAGGATCAAATTTTTAGGCTTAGAGAACTCAAAATGAGAATAACTCATTTTATTATTGATGCAATATTCACCGTTCAACTTCCTATGTTAATTCTAAATAAACCCCTTGTGTGTATTTCTCATGAAAATGAGCAAAGTGCTAAGGAAATCTTACTCGATTTTATCGTGTATGAAATTCAGTTAGGAATTGAAAATTTATTTCAATGTGACGGATGTGTTTTTAATTCAGACGATCAAAATTCACACGAGTGTTTAATGAAATCTATGTTTGAAAAATATCAATTATATCGTGAAGAAATACTTTTAAAATTAAATATGCATGTTATTGTTAAAAAAATTAATTGTTCCTGTCATTACAACGACGGTTTCTTTAAACAATTAAATATGACCTTGTATGAAAAATATATTGAAGATACTTTATCCGAAAAGTAATGTGTGTTTATGAAAACGACTTCTTTAAACAATTGTATCCAATAAGTAATGTGTGTATATATTTTTATGGAATTTCAATAAATAGATTGAAACTGAATATCTGTGTCTGTCTGTCTTTGAAATATTTTATTGATTTTATTTCTTAAAAGATTTAATTAGAAATATTTTATTTCATAAAAGATTCAATGAATTTATAAGTTTGAAATGACTATTTTATTTCATAAAACAACATATTTTTAAAAGATTCACTTTCTAGGGATTCAATAATTTATTTTAAAGGTATATTTATTAAATCATATAATAAAACCATTTCCTATGCATTTAATAACTTATATTCGGGAAAAATATTGTTTCGAAAAGATATATTTTATTTCGTAAAACATATAATAAAACCATTTATTCATGAAACAATCCACTTGAAAATTTTTTTTTTAATAATCAAATTGAAATAATAATTGTTATTTTCCATTAATTAAAAGTGTAGACATTATCTCTTCATTAGAAATATGCAAATGAGTATGTTTCATATCTCCCGTAAGATATTATACCTGTACGAACACGGAGGAGGTGACTCACCTTGGAAAATCCACGAGGGGAAATATGCAAATGAATCAACCTCTATGGTGAATCAGAATTCGAGAAGTTTCTCGTAAGATCTACAGAGGTGAGTCAGGGTGACGCATGGGGGAAAACCCCTTATCTAGATAAGCCGTTGCAACTCAATTCTCGGGTCATTCGTAGATTATCTACTGTCTAGGCAAGACGTACTTTGTGCTCTCTCCTTTAGCGACGTTCGCGAAATTTTCTTCCCGTACATTTACTGTGTTTTTACCGCATCGTATATTGTGCTTTTCCCGTACCTCTATAATGGAAGGATACACCAACGACAATCAAGCTATGGATGTTGAAAATGCAGTAAGTATATATTTATCTAGTAATCATTGATTTTCTAACTGTGTTTAATCATTTTTAGTGAAATATGAGATATTAAATTGAAATAAGAATTCTTTAATTTATTATTACTTTTTACGATATGTTAAAAAATAAATTTGATTGACACTATGCAAAATAGAATGAGTTTCAAATCTATTTATAATGTGTGTTAAAAATAAATTTGATTTACACTATGCTAAAATCTATTTTTATTTATAATGTGTTTAAAATAAATTGAATTTCGAATCTTTATTTTGATAAATGAGAAATCTATTTTATTTCATTCAATAAACTATATAAAGTGAAATTTAAGTATGTGTAAAATCTGTTTATGCATAGAAATTATTTATTCTATAAGTGAAAATCTATTTATAATATGTGTTAAAAATAAATTTAATTTCAAATCTTTATTTTAACAAAGTGAAAATCTATTTTATTTATTATGTGTTAAACATAAATTTAATTTCGAATCTTTAATTTGATAAATGCGAAATCTATTTTATTTCATTCAATAAACTACATAAAGTGAAATTTAAGTATGTGTAAAATCTGTTTATGGTTAGAAATTATTTATTCTATAAGTGAAAATCTATTTATAATATGTGTTTAAAATAAATCGAATTTCGAATCTTTATTTTGATAAACTATATAAAATGAAATTTAAGTATGTGTAAAATCTGTTTATGCTTAGAAATTATTTATTCTATAAGTGAAAATCTATTTATAATATGTGTTAGAAATAAATTTAATTTCAAATCTTTATTTTGACAAATGCGAAATCTATTTTATTTATAATGTGGTAAACATAAATTTAATTTCGAATCTTTAATTTGATAAATGCGAAATCTATTTTATTTCATTCAATAAACTACATAAAGTGAAATTTAAGTATGTGTAAAACTTGTTTATGCTTAGAAATTATTTATAATATGTGTTAAAAATAAATTTAATTTCAAATCTTTATTTTGACAAATGGGAAATCTATTTTATTTATTCTATGTTAAACATAAATTTAATTTCGAATCTTTAATTTGATAAATGCGAAATCTATTTTATTTCATTCAATAAACTACATAAAGTGAAATTTAAGTATGTGTAAAACTTGTTTATGCTTAGAAATTATTTATTTTATAAGTGAAAAACTTTGTATAGAAATTTTAATAAGTTTATTTATTTTTTTACAATCATATGACATAGAAATTATTTTATAAGTGAAAAACTTTTTAATTAGAAGATTTAATTAAAACTTATTCTCATGAGTTTAAACTAAAAATTTATTATTCTAATAATTTATTTCCTTACAAAATTTATGACTCATACTTCGTTTAAAGGTGCTTTTTATATTATTCAAATCAAAAAGTTATTATTATTATTGTTTACTTATGAGAAACTTAATTTGCATTCATTATAAATAAAAAATTTAATTATTAACTAGAAAATCAGTTTACTTATAATTTTCATCAACTAGTGTTGTTTATTTAATTTCCAACATCCTATACTTTGTGATTTATATAGTAATTATCGCTTATACAATAAAATGTTAGTGTTCAAGTAGATTCATGTTCAGTCATGTTTACGATGACTCATCGTTTGATGAGTCATCGCATAGCTTATACAATAAAATGTTAGTGTTCAGACATGTTTAGGATGACTCATCGTTTGATAAGCTATCAATTAGATTATACTTATTCAATTTATTTATGTTGTATAAAAGTTAGATTTGCATAACCTTTTGTTTATTAAATCTTTAACTAGGAGAATTTATTTTTCTAAAAAATTTTTAAAATTTGCATACCTAATCCTATGTTTAGATAAAATAGTGTATTTGGATTATTAAAATGGTAGCGTGTATGTATAAAAGTTAGATTAATTAAATCTTTAACTAGAAGAATTTATTTTTTCTAAAATTTTTTAAAGTTGCATCCTATGTTTATAAAATGATTCGTTTATTTAATGTCTCATCGAATAGATTTATTTATTTATGTTGTATAAAAGTTAGATTTGTATAACCTTTTGTATATCAAATCTTTAACTAGAAGAATTTATTTTTCTAAAAATTTTTAAAGTTGCATCCTATGTTTATAAAATGATTCGTTTATTTAATGTCTCATCGAATAGATTAAATTTATTTATGTTGTATAAAAGTTAGATTTGTATAACCTTTTGTATATCAAATCTTTAACTAGAAGAATTTATTTTTCTAAAATTTTTTAAAGTTGCATCCTATTCGTTTATTTTTAGTTGGGTATTTCCTTCGGTATACCCGATGACGAATTTCATATGCTGTGTGATGTTGCCGAGATGAATGACGAGGAGTGGCGAAACCCCCAATGGGACGACGACGCCCAACCTGAACCCCAACCTGAGGCCCAACCTGAAGCCCAATCTGAACCTTCTAAGGTATGTATTGTTTTGCATTAAAAATGAGAGTGTTTCCTTTTAGAAAAGTTTGAAAAATTGTCCCTTTTACAAAAGTTTAAAAAATTGTCTTTCTTATTATAGGTTCGACCTGTTTGCCCTACTTGTGGGAAATCTTTTGTGGATAGATCAAAACTGAATCGGCATATGTCAACTCATAACACAGAAAAAATGTTCGTGTGTCTCATTTGCCATAAGGAATTTTCCAGAAAGGACAACCTAAATAGACACCGAAAATCGCACCAGTCCACGAGTGAATTACAAGAATCTGTAGATCCTCAGCCCGGTCCTTCTAAAGTATGTATTATTTCTTAAAGTTTTTGTGATATTTCGAAAAATTGTAACACTTTGATTAAAAATTGTAACACTTTAATTAAAAAATCGTTTTTTATTCTTTTATAGGGTTTCTCCTGTTCTGTGTGTTTGAAGGAGTTCTCCAGAAAGGATGCCTTAAACCGACATAAGAAGTTGCATGATGCTGACACTTCCACCCATCAATGTGCTACATGCCAAAGAAAGTTTAGTCGCCTGGACGAGTACAACGCTCATCTAAAAAGTCATAACTACCCCTGCAAAGAATGCCAGTCCACCTTTTCCTCGAAGTCATCATTAATGAACCATATGCGACTCCAGCATTCAAATAGCCTAAGTGAGAGCCGGAAGAAACCGAAAACGACTCCTCCACCACTCTCTCGAAGACGACCCTATACGCAAGCTTTGAACACGTTTAAGACGGTGCTCATTGAACCTACTGAAGCCACTCGGTACGATGTGAAAATCTTTTTAGAGTCTATTCGTGCCGAGATACATGAAAACATCCTACAGGAATTGTATGAGAAAGATTCCATCAAATGGTACCTGGTAATAAAAGTCTGCTTTGAAAGAGAGACAGCCGAAGGAGAGCTGGAAATTATGGATGCGTACTTCAGAACACCCTGCTACCAGCAACACACTCCTGACTTAATTGATGATCAAATAAGTGTAGGATTCATGAAGATTATTCAAAACTACGAAGAGTTCTTAGAGAGAGGTTCCGGCTGGGTGCTGAGAAACATCTACTACCTAGAATTCAAGTCTGCTAAATATAACCCCTTGAGAGCGAGTAGCTATCAAGAATTGCCAGCTAAACTGCTTGCCAAGAAAGCTATCTTAAATATACAGAACAGAGATAACAAGTGCTTCCTATGGTGCCTGCTAGCACACAAACTGAATTTAGACTACACAAGAAAACCCGAACGAGTCTCCCACTATTTACCTCATGAAGAGGAAATCAAGATGGGTAATGTTCAGTACCCTGTTCCCATCTCAAAAATAGGCCTCATAGAAAACCTGAACAATCTTAGAATCAACGTCTTCGGCTACGAAAACTCTAAAGTGACCATTCTAAGAATTTCCGAAGTAGAAGATGTTGAAGCTATCAATTTATTACTCATTGAGAACGAAGAAGGTGCCCACCACTACTGTTTAATCCGGGACTTTTCCAGACTGATGGGTGGTCGAACAAAACATGACGGAAAACAGTATTATTGTTATAGGTGCCTGCATGGTTTTTCGACAGAACTTTTGTTAAAAGATCATGAAACAAACTGCAAAAAACACACTGCTCAAGCCATTGAGATGCCCAGCAAGGATAAAAATATACTAGAGTTCACGGGAACCCATCTTCAACATCCCATCAGCTATATCATCTATGCGGATTTTGAAAGTTTGCTCGAGCCTATTGCATCTGCTGCTCCATCCTCATCAAACTCCTACTTGCAACATACAGCCCGTCATACAGCCTGCGGTTACGCTTATGTAATCGTAGGGTCTGATGGCAAAGCTGTGAAGCCCATCTTTAGCTATCGAGGAGAGAATGCAGTCAAGCATTTTCTAGAAAATATCCTCATGGAAAAAGATATCCTTGAAGAAAAACTCCAAGAAATTAAGCCAATGAAGCTCTCTGCCCAAGAAGAGGAGGCCTTCCAAAATGCAACAAGGTGCTGCATATGTCGTCAACCCCTGTTACCCGGATGCATTAAAGTTCGAGATCACAATCACGAAACTGGAGTTTTTAGAGGTGCCGCCCATGCTAGCTGCAATCTCAATTTTAAGCAGCCAAAGAAGATTCCCGTGGTTTTCCACAACTTGAAGAATTATGATGCCCATCATATCATGACAGAATTAGGCCATTTTCAAGACCATCAGATACAAGTCATCGCAACAACATTAGAAAAATATATATCATTCACTTTAAAGAAACCAGACAGTCCTGTACAGCTCGTCTTTCTTGACTCGTTCCAATTTTTGCCTGCTTCGTTAGAAAAGTTGGTGAAGAATTTGGATATTAGTCAGTTTAAAATTCTAAAAGACCAGTTTGAATCAAGTACCGATCTAAGTCTCCTCACCAGAAAAGGAGTATATCCCTATGACTACATCACCGGATTTGACAAATTCCAAGAAACAGTGTTGCCGCCTCCTTCAGCATTTTTCAACTCACTTACGAATGAAGCCGTTGAAGAGGCTGATTATCAACATGCAAAAAACGTATGGGAAGTCTTCCAGATAAGAAACCTCGGCGAGTATCACGACCTGTATGTGAAGACAGATGTTTTGCTTCTTGCCGATGTGTTCCAAAATTTCAGAAGTCTTTGCCTACACTATTATAACATCGATGCTGCCCATTTATACACCTCTCCTGGACTGTCCTGGCAAGCCTGTCTGAAGATGACTGATGTTAAGCTAGAGCTGCTTACGGATATCAACATGCTGCTGTTTATTGAAAAAGGGGTGCGCGGGGGTGTGTCGCAGATTTCACACCGTTTCGCTGTTGCAAACAACCCGCACACTCCTCACTACGACTCAAGTAAGCCCTCTAGTTATATCATGTACTGGGATGCGAACAACCTTTACGGTTGGGCTATGTCCCAGTACATGCCTTATGGCAAGTTTCAATGGATGGATCCCTCTAACATTACTGAAGATTTCATCATGAACATACCCGAAGATGCAGCTGAAGGCTTCATTTTTGAAGTGAATTTGGAGTACCCATCTCATCTGCATGACCTCCACAATAGCTACCCACTTGCACCTGAAAAAATGACCGTGACAGAAGAAATGCTCTCCACCTATGCCAAGTCCTTGTTGCAGAACCAAAAATATTCAGGAACACCCAAACTCATTCCAAACCTCTACAATAAATCAGAATATGTTGTACATTACAGAAATCTACAGTTATACCTAAAACTTGGAATGAAGCTATTAAAAGTGAACAAGGTTTTGAAATTTCGACAAGCACCCTGGCTAAAAAAGTATGTAGACTTCAACACAGATAAACGAAAATCTGCAAACAATAGTTTTGAGAAAGATTTCTTTAAACTGTTGAACAATAGCGTCTATGGAAAGACCATCGAAAATTTGAGAAAACGTCGTAACATAGAACTGTGTAACAATGAAGTCAGAGCCCAAAAATTAGTTGCATCACCGAATTTTACAACTTTTAAAGAATTTTGCAATAACCTCGTAGCTGTGGAGAGAACAAAACCAACCATCCTGATGAATAGACCGATATACGTGGGTTTCTGTATCCTTGAATTAGCAAAGTTGCTCATGTACGACTTTCATTACAATTTCGTTATGAAAAAGTATGAAAGTCGTGCAACTTTGTTGTTCACGGATACAGACTCCTTGACGTACTGTATCCAGACAGCCGACATGTACGAAGATATGAAGGAAGATCAGCACCATTTTGACTTCTCAGAGTATCCAGAAAATCATCCGCTATATTCTACAACTAACAAAAAGGTCCTTGGAAAGTTTAAGGACGAACTCCACAGTCAAGCTGCCTACAAATTCATTGGATTAAAGCCCAAAATGTATGCCATACAGTCAGCTGGTGGTGAAAAGAAGACAGCAAAAGGCATATCAACCTCCATTGTTAGAAAAAAATTAAGTGTTCAAGACTACCAAGAGTGCCTGCAAAAGGAGATAGCCACTTATGAGCAACAAACCAGAATCCTACAAGAACGTCATCAACTTTATACAGTTAATCAAAACAAAAAGTGTTTATCTCCTTTTGATGACAAGAGGTACCTGCGAGATGATGGAATCACCAGTCTGGCTTATGGCCATTACAGAATACCGCAGCATCCATAGTGAAAATTTTTGTATATATTGTTCCTGCACCTTGTATATATTTTTAAATTGTTCCTGCATCCTGTATATATCAATTGTTTCTGCATCCATGAAGATTGTTCCTGCATCCTGTATATATTTTAAATTGTTTCGCACCTATGAAGATTGTTTCTGCACCCTGTATATATTTTAAATTGTTTCGCACCTATGAAGATTGTTTCTGCATCCTGTATATATTTTAAATTGTTTCGCACCTATGAAGATTGTTCCTGCACCCTGTATATATTTTAAATTGTTTCGCACCTATGAAGATTGTTCCTGCATCCTGTATATATCAATTGTTTCGCACCTATGAAGATTGTTCCTGCACCCTGTATATATCAATTGTTTCTGCATCCATGAAGATTGTTCCTGCACCCTGTATATATCAAGTGTTTCGCACCTATGAAGATTGTTCCTGCACCCTGTATATATTTTTAAATTGTTTCGCACCTATGAAGATTGTTCCTGCACCCTGTATATATCAAGTGTTTCGCACCTATGAAGATTGTTCCTGCACCCTGTATATATTTTAAATTGTTTCGCACCTATGAAGATTGTTCCTGCACCCTGTATATATTTTAAATTGTTTCTGCATCCATGAAGATTGTTCCTGCACCCTGTATATATCAATTGTTTTGCACCTATGAAGATTGTTCTTGCATCCTGTATATATTTTAAATTGTTTCTGCACCTATGAAGATTGTTCCTGCACCCTGTATATATCAATTGTTTCGCACCTATGAAGATTGCCTGAACCCATGCTTTGAAGACATCCCCAGAAAACTATGTGATGAGTTCATCAGGTTGATATTTTTTATTTTATTTTTTATTTTTATTTTTTTAAAAGGAACTAACTCCCGCCTTGCTCTACGGAGCGAAAAGGGGCACCGCAGGGCCTCGGGAGGGCAGTCTCCCAGGCGCTCAAGGTGAACTCTTTCTTTCTCTTTCTTCTAACTTTATTCTTTCTACCTTTTTTCTTAAATTTGTATTCTCTTTCTAACTTTTTTCTATACATTTTCCTTTCACTTATTTCTCTAATTGTAAATTTTGTATGTATCTCTTTTCAGGTTAAGTCCCAAAAGATCGTGACGTTCCCGCAAAACTTCGAAAAAATTTTGAAGTCCCCAAAATTATGAAAAAAAAAATACTAAGTCCCGAAATTTAGGAAAAAATTCCCCTCCTCCCCAATAGATGGCACCATCAAACTTCTCATGCAAGGTGATACCCAAAGTTTCTATTCTTCCGGTGGCAACACACAGTTTCTATTCTTCCGGTGGCAACACCCCCTCGTCCAAGATGATGACTAAGTAGTGTAAAAAGGACACGTTGACCGACAGGGTGGAGGGACGGTGGGTCTATGGTGGAGGCGCGCCTCCACCATAGACCCTCATCGTCCCTCCGTCCCTCCACCGTGTCGGTGAACTGTCCTTTTTACACTACTGACCGAATTTCGAAAATTCCAAAAATTGGTTTTTAGACATTTGTATTATCTATATTTTAAAGCAAAAATTTTACGGATATCTGTTTTTTGTTTGAGATATGAAGGATTTTGTGAAATCACGTTTTGCCCCCCTCCCCTCCTTGGGGGGCGAATTTTGTAAAGTCGCTTCTTAGTGGATGCCTACGTCATAGAAAGAACATTGTCACAAAATTTCATGCTTCTAGGTTCAGGAGTTTGTCTGGGCGATGATGAATCACCCCCTCACTCACTCACTCAGTCAGTCAGGAAGAACGATTTTATATATATAGATGATACCATAGCCTCCTTAACTAGATGCCTGTCGCGTAGCTCGGAAACTAGGCAACAGTTGAAGCGGTAGACGGCGCCATCTGGTATAAATTATGCTACTTTTTTATTCAACTGTCACCAAAAATATTTAAAAGTGGGATATGATATAAATAAAAGGCGAATAGAGTCGAAGAAATGTCGATTATATATATCATGTATCACTTCTTTAAATTATTGGTGACAGTTGAATAAACAAGTCCTGTAATCTGTACTAGGTGGCGCTGTCTACCGCTTCAACTGTTGCCTAGTTTCCGAGATACGCGACAGGCATCTAGTTAAGGAGGCTATGATGATACACATTTAGAATACCGAGTTTGGAATTTTTGCTACTATTTGTTCTTGAGATATGCTGATAACACACACACAGACCAACCGCTAAAATCATGATTTCCGGATTCAGTGCACCTCAAAACGTATAAATATAAAAAAAAATACTTTTCTACCTTATGGGTAAGAGAAAGTAAAATGTTTATATTTTTTCGATATTATTTGCTGCAAAAAAATCGCATTGTAAAATTTATTTTTATTTCAAAATTAGGTGTTTGAAACTTATACAGGTTGTAATAAAGGATTAGGAGGGGGGAGGGGATAACTTTGCAATAGACAACGTAATCAATAGGCAAAATTTTATACTGAATTCAAATACAGTAACCGCCGCTTAATAAAATCACTGGTTAGTAAAATCAGCCGCTTAATCTGATCAAATCGTCAGGACCGGAATCAAATCAATACAAACTACTTTTTAAAGCCGCCGCTTAATAAAATCAGCATCGCCGGTTAATAAACTCAAAAATATCTCCTCAGCAGCCAAAAGTATCATTTATGCACACTCAAATTTTTTTTTATTTACATTGTGATTTTTTTTTTTTTAATAGGAAAAGAAATTAAAGCACAATAAACCCTCCGTTATCGCTCATTGTTGAAGATTTTACACTTGCAGAATAGTTACAAATTAACCCCCATAACTTATCTCCTTAACAATTTCAAGAAACATATTCTTCAAAGCACAGTAATAAAATACAAATTTGATTTGAAATATTTTTTTTTTTTTCCTAATTATTAAAAGGCAATTTCTAGTTCTTATTTTGAAATTACTATAATTCATGAGGTTTAAACAGAAAGATTTTAAATTTATAAGAAAAGTGTGAACTTTGGGTAAAGTAAGGATGCTTTTCCTCTAACGAAAGTGCACGGGAACTTAGAATGCGTTTAATTTTTTTATATCAACGAAACAATTAGTTAATTATCTACCAAAAATTAATTAATATTGTTTGCTAATTCCATCATTCGTTACCTTTTGAAGTTTATTTCGAAATTCAGGGAAGTAATACTTTTTCCTTAAGGGCAGGAATGTTCGCCGGATATAAAAATCAGCCGCTTAATAAAATCACTTTGGCTCAGAACGATTGTGATTTTAATAAGCGGCGAAAACTGTATTCCTAACTCAAAACTCCATTTTTTTCGCAAAAAAAAAAAAAAAAAAAAAAGATACTAAACTGGAAATTAACAGCAAAGCAAACCCCATCTTCTCCCACCCCATGCCTTCCCGGATTACTATTTTAATGCGAGAGAAAAATTAAAAGAGGTTGCAATATTGTTCAGGGGGCATTTTTTACTCTCGGAGGAAGTAACAGTTCCCTTTCCTTCTGAAATAAGAAATCGATAATCTGCGCAATACTCCACGTCGAAATGTCAGACGGTTCAGTATTTAACTAGAGTAAATGTTTGCTACAAAATCAAATTTCGTGTCAGGGGATAATAGCGCATTGTTTTGTATATTTTGTTTTCCGCAATACTTGTTATACAGTGCCCTATAAATACAATCTTTCCACTTCTACTACTTTAATAAACCTCTACAAAATCGAGCATTCATACACAGAATAAAGCCAGAAACATTTTTTTAAAAAAATACCAGATCCAACATTCTAAGTTGTAATATTTAACTAGAGAGAAAGTTGAATAATTTAACTAAAATGTTTATTTTGAATACGAAACAAACGAATTATTTTGTAATCAACTGAACAATAAAAAATAATCATAATTTAAAACAAAATATGATTTATTTATTTTAATAAATGAACTTGATGAATGAACTTTTGGATACTGCCGAATAGTCTTCTATGTTTGCACATTAATTATGCATTGATAGCTTTTCCATTCAATTGTTGACATAAAAGGAAGACATCATAAATTCCAGTATTAATCGTTGTTTGAGTTTCATGAACTTTAAATTTTGTTCGTGAAATTTTTATCTTAACAAGGAATATATAATAACAAAAAAAAAAAAAAAAAAAAGCACTGGCTTTATGTTATAGAAACTAATTTTAAGTTTGACTTTCAACTACATTTTCCTCTTTATATTTGTTATATCTGTGGGAATGCTGCAAATTTTATAAAAAAAACAAATGTCTCTAATTTCATTTGTTTTAGTGACGGTTATTATATAACGTCACAAGTTTATAATTGTTATTTATTGTACGAAACGATTATATAATTCATTTTTATTTTAAGTTTTTCAAATTATAATAAAATGGATAAGATTATATGGCAATATTTGGCCATAAGTGGTCTAAACTTCGTAAATCACCATTTTGGGCCATACGGAAAATGTTGCCAATTATTTTTCGGGATACTTTTCTCATCTGCACTTACTTACGTTGCACTGATAAATTTTAGATTCTTAAGCTACAGTAATTTTACAGAGGGAATTACTTATGCCATATTGCCTGTGCTCTGTGTTCTAATGTGGCATTCTGCTTATTCTAGGAGAAAAGAGATTTCGAGTATTTTACTGAAAATTCGCATTTACAGAAAGAAATACAGCAAGTTAAGGAAGTCGGGATCCTATATAAATATGTTTTTAATCCTCATGTTTGTGTCACCGTTTATTACATGCATAGTTGTTCAAGTAACAGCGGATATGGAAGGAGAGTCATTCACTTACTACACCTTTGGTTATCCTATACATAACAAATTTTGGAAAAGAGTTCTTCTGTTTAACGTGAACCTCATCTACTTTCTTTTCTGCACGGGTTGTCCGTCTTATTTAACTTTCTGTTTGAATATTCTACTTTTCAGATGTTCTGAACTATTATCTAGTTATTGCACAGAGCTCCAGACCCATTTACGAACGAAGGCAAATGAGATAACTGACATTTTAAAATTGTTCTTTGAAATGATAAAACTCGTTAAAAGTATAAACCACGCCATAGGGAATCTTTCATTCTTCATTGTTTTCTATAACTTAAACGGTATTTTCGCATCACTGAAAATAATGTCATACGCTAACCCGTATATGTTTAGTGTAGATTACATGGTTTCTGTAATCTTTTACGCCACATCAGGTGTTCTGATGTTCGTTTCGTATACGATGTGTTGTTCGATGATTCCTGAAAACCTTTTGAGAATAAGAGAAACTGTGCGAGAGTTTATAAATGAACGGGGATCTAGAGATTTAATCAGTACTGAAAATACATTTTATCTACACAGAATTGAAACTGAAGAGATTGTATATGTATCAGCGTGTGGACTGTTTAATCTAACGCGGAGTTTCATTTTGTCGGCATTCGGTAGTGTTTTGACATACGGGTTGTTGCTTTTAGGTCTAAAATTGTAGCACAATTTGCATGATAAGTGCTTTCTTGATATCTCCTTCTGTAACATAAATGTATTGCCTTTTATATATTGATTTTCTAAAATTACACAGTGCTAATTAACCAAGACTTATGTGTTAAAATGAGATTAGCATTGTTAATTAAGAATTTTTGTACATTAACAACTGTTTTTCTGTTCTGAGGTCTCTCTTTCTGTTTCGAATGTACTGATATCAGTATATCATTCTATACATGCTAATAAAATTTTTAATTTAATGTTAAGGGTCCTTGGTAGTCAAATACTCTCCTTTTCTCCCTCCCCATTTAATCCAATGGGATTTTTGTTGCTTTGTAACTCAGGATATTTTGTGTCAAAAATTAAGTTTTTCGAATTCTATTTTTTCAGTTCCACTCTTCGAACATGTCACTTTTTTACTTTCTTCTATATGTAATATAGAGAAAGTATTGGATTCACGAAAATTTTCCACTTCCGTTTTTTGATGGATTTACATGTTTTGGGATGTCCAGAACATGAATTAATAGTTTTTAGAAAATGTCTGTCTGTCTGTCTGTATCATTTTTTTGTGGACGCTGTATCTCACGAACCAATGAATGAAATTTAACCAAACTTGGTATTTAGTTGCACCCTGACATGAACTGGTGCTGATTAGATTTGGGGATCAATAGCTCAACAGGTGGCGCTGTGATCGCATTTTATGCAAATTTTTAACATGGCAGCATAGGACAAAATTTCGTATAAATGGGCATAATGAGAGTTATTTTAAACTTGTGATTGTAAAATTAATATGAATTATTGATCATAGTAGTAGGTAACTAGGAAAAAAATTTTGTGCATGTGGGGGCATCGGTTCCCCCCCCCCTGGGGGGGAAGTAAATTTTCAAGATGGGTATCTTTCGAAAGGTCTCGTTGATAATAGCAATAGGTAACTGGGAAAAAAAAATTGTGCATGTGGGGGCATCGGTTCCCCCCCCGGGGGGGCAAAGTTTCAAGATGGGTATCTTTCGAAAGGTCTCGTCAATACCTTCAAAACGAATGGTTGAACTATAAATCTGTGATAATTTAAAACAAAGTTATCGATTTTTTTTACTTTTAACAAAAAAAAAAAAAAAAAAAAGAAACTTTTTTTTTAATATTGTTACTGATTGAATATGTATAGGAAAATATAGAAGTAAGTCTTGTGGTGGCCACAACATACTAGTTTTTTTTAGTGAGCATTCTTTTTTTTTTTTTTTTAATAAATTTAAATATTTTATTTCATGAAGTAAACTTAAGGGTCCAACTTTCAACATAAAATAATAATAATAATAATAATAATCCATTTTTTTTTTTTTTTTTTTTTTTTCTTAATTCATTACTAAGATAAAATGGGACATGTTAAAGAGTGGAATTCAAAAAACAGAATTCTAAAAACTTTATTTTTGAAAGAAATATCCTGAAATGCAAAGCGGGTAACAGCTAGTAATTAATAAATAAGAAAAATAATAAAATCCTATATTTTACATCAAAGAATTTTAACATTTTATGTCAAACTTTGGAGCATAGGGTGCTAATAGCCGGTAAAATGAATAACTCTGTCAAACACTGGAACATAGGGGGCCAATTACTGATAAAATGAAAAACTGGCAGTGTCAATCACTGGAATATTAAGTGGGTGTCAAATAAAAATTCCTCCAAAAAATAATAATAATTGTTATCAAATGTATATATTTTAACATATATGTGGTTCTGAATGTCTTTCACGCCCTATGTACTAACTTAAGATTTCTAAAAATATTTTCTCATGACTAGAACATTAAAAACATCAGAGATTGCTCTAAAAATGTCAATCACTGGTGCACTCACCCTATATGATTAGGAATTGTTTTATTTCTTTCTCTTATATTTAATATTGTCTGTATATCGATTCTCTCAGGCTAATATCATTGATAAAAATTTCACCGAATGTAAACAAATACAAGGAAATAGATCAATTATGTATTCGAATTAGATTCTAATTTTGTTTTAATTTTAAGATATTATTTAATCACATAATATTTATAATAATTCATTTCATTCTCTTCTTTTGAATTTAAAATTGTATATTGATTGTCTCACGCTAATATCATTGATGAAATGTTAAAGAAACGCCACTCTTGCAACGAAATAAAGGTTGAAATGAAAGAGATCAATTATGCATTTGAATTAAATTCTAATTTTGTTTTATTTTTAAGAGGTTATGTTATTGTAGATAATTTTTATTTCTTTAGATATCTCTCTCTTGAACTTAAAAGTGCCTGTATTGCGACTGTCGCATGTTAATATCATTCGTAAAATGTTAATGAAGGATCACGTTAGCAATTCAATACAGGTAAAAATGAAAGTCATTACGTATAATTTCCAGTGAGACTTTAACCAATTAAAATTTGCTGGTGCATTTTTTTTTTTTTTTAACTGCCCTTCTCCTTCTTGAAGTTATTGTGGTTTCTATATATGAACAAAGTTTTATATCTATCGATTACGTTGCCAATAGTAAACATATTTCTTTCTTTTGTTACAACCTGCATAAATTTCAACTGCACAATTTTGCAACAGATTCATTTTTTGCCTTAAATGATTTCAAAAACTTGTGAATGTTTCACTTTGTGATAACTTTTATTATTTTTACGTTGAGAAATTACGTAGTCCTCAAATTAATATAGTTTTATTTATTTTTATGATTTCGAAATTAGAATATAAATTCAACATATTAAATATGCATATGAATCAATAACTTATTGGTAAATAAGAATGTTTTGCCTACGAAACAAATATATTTCATCACATTTTTGCTGCGTTTTTTATTTCTATTTTTCTGTTTAATCCCATAAAAATGTTTTAACCATTTATTGTTCTCTACATATTTTCTTCTGAAAATTGCTAAACTAATTTTAATAATCTGGTGTGTTACTCACACTACGTTCTCTGACCCTGCATTTGAATAAAATAAAGAGAGGTTGCAGATTAAGACGTAAAACCAATAAAGTAAGATAATAAAGTTCAATCTATTTTAAAAGTAATCTAAATTAGAATTTTTATTAAAATCACACGATCAACTGTGGAAGAAAATCATATTTATTGAAATTTAATTTTTCCGACTGAGTGAAAATAATGCCTGGACCGGGACTCGAACCCCGGATCTTTGACTTACAAGGTCAAGGCTCTACCAATTGAGCTATCCAGGCCGACATCCCGGTCAGCATTACTCACTCAGACAACCTTTTAGGCTGCCTAAAAGGTTGTCTGAGTGAGTTTGCCATTCTCTTGAAATTTGCCATTCTAGATCAAATTTTCAGTGGCAACTACATACCAACTTCAAAATACCGCGTTGGGGACATAATCTCGCGGGACAAAATCTCGCTGGACAAAATATCGCAGGGACAATATCTCGCCTCCCAACAGGACAAAATCTCGCCTTGATAAATAAATAGAGAGCAAAATAATGTGAATAATGATTGTGTTTGAACCAGATAAAATGACACATTTTAGAGCTTTTTTCTTTGAATAGTGTTGCAATTGTGAGTAATATTAAATAAAATTTCTTGACAAGACATAGATATTTACCCTACACAAAACAGTGACATACAGACAAACTCTTGAAAAAAAAAAAAATACGTGTGGCACTCGAGGACTGCCGCGGTAAAGCTATTGCATAGCATTTTTTATCAACTTATGCAATTATAATTATTTATTTATTTTATTTATGCAGTATTTTTTTTTTCTTTGATATTAATTCAAGTTTTTTCGCGTGGTGACCGATAAGAAAGCAAATTTTAATAGAGAAAAGGTATAGGTTTTAAAGGCCTGCAAGTCGAATGGGGACATTCAAGTTTTTTCTTTGATATTAATGAATAAGATAACAATAATGAAAAGATAACAATAATGATAAGAAAACAAATTTTAATAGAGAAAAGGTATTTTAATAGGTTTTAAAGGCCTGCAAGTCGAATGGGGATATTCAAGTTTTTTCTTTGATATTAATTCAAGTTACACTTTTTGAGCGCGGTGACCGATATAAAACAAATTTTAATAGAGAAAAGGTATTTAATAGGTTTTAAAGGCCTGCAAGTCGAATGGGGCCATTCAAGTTTTTTCTTTGATATTAATGAATAAGATAACAATAATGATAAGATAACAATAATGATAAGAAAACAAATTTTAATAGAGAAAAGGTATTTTAATAGGTTTTAAAGGCCTGCAAGTCGAATGGGGATATTCAAGTTGTTTCTTTGATATTAATTCAAGTTACACTTTTTGAGCGGGGTGACCGATATAAAACAAATTTTAATAGAGAAAAGGTATTTAATAGGTTTTAAAGGCCTGCAAGTTGAATGGGGATATTCAAGGTTTTTCTTTGATATTAATGAATAAGATAACAATAATGATAAGAAAACAATAATGATAAGAAAACAAATTTTAATAGAGAAAAGGTATTTTAATAGGTTTTAAAGGCCTGCAAGTCGAATGGGGATATTCAAATTTTTCTTTGATATTAATTCAAGCGACACTTTTTGAGCGTGGTGACCGATAAGAAAACAAATTGTAATAGAGAAAAGGTATTTAATAGGTTTTAAAGGCCTGCAAGTCGAATGGGGATATTAAAGTTTTTTCTTTGATATTAATTCAAATTACACTTTTTGAGCGTGGTGACCGATAAGAAAACAAATTTTAATAGAGAAAACGTATTTAATAGGTTTTAAAGGCCTGCAAGTCGAATGGGGATATTCAAGTTTTTTCTTTGATATTAATGAATAAGATAACAATAATGATAAGAAAACAAATTTTAATAGAGAAAAGGTATTTTAATAGGTTTTAAAGGCCTGCAAGTCGAATGGGGATATTCAAGTTTTTTCTTTGATATTAATTCAAGTTACACTTTTTGAGCGCGGTGACCGATATAAAAAAAATTTTAATAGAGAAAATGTATTTAATAGGTTTTAAAGGCCTGCAAGTCGAATGGGGCCATTCAAGTTTTTTCTTTGATATTAATGAATAAGATAACAATAATGATAAGATAACAATAATGATAAGAAAACAAATTTTAATAGAGAAAAGGTATTTTAATAGGTTTTAAAGGCCTGCAAGTCGAATGGGGATATTCAAGTTGTTTCTTTGATATTAATTCAAGTTACACTTTTTGAGCGTGGTGACCGATATAAAACAAATTTTAATAGAGAAAAGGTATTTAATAGGTTTTAAAGGCCTGCAAGTCGAATGGGGATATTCAAGGTTTTTCTTTGATATTAATGAATAAGATAACAATAATGATAAGATAACAATAATGATAAGAAAACAAATTTTAATAGAGAAAAGGTATTTTAATAGGTTTTAAAGGCCTGCAAGTCGAATGGGGATTTTCAATTTTTTTCTTTGATATTAAATCAAGTTACACTTTTTGAGCGTGGTGACCGATAAGAAAACAAATTGTAATAGAGAAAAGGTATTTAATAGGTTTTAAAGGCCTGCAAGTCGAATGGGGATATTAAAGTTTTTTCTTTGATATTAATTCAAGTTACACTTTTTGAGCGTAGTGACCGATAAGAAAACAAATTTTAATAGAGAAAACGTATTTAATAGGTTTTAAAGGCCTGCAAGTCGAATGGGGATATTCAAGTTTTTTCTTTGATATTAATGAATAAGATAACAATAATGATAAGATAACAATAATGATAAGAAAACAAATTTTAATAGAGAAAAGGTATTTTACTAGGTTTTAAAGGCCTGCAAGTCGAATGGGGATATTCAAGTTTTTTCTTTGATATTAATTCAAGTTACACTTTTTGAGCGTGGTGACCGATAAGAAAACAAATTTTAATAGAGAAAAGGTATTTAATAGGTTTTAAAGGCCTGCAAGTCGAATGGGGATATTCAAGTTTTTTCTTTGATATTAATTCAAGTTACACTTTTTGAGCGCGGTGACCGATATAAAACAAATTTTAATAGAGAAAAGGTATATAATAGGTTTTAAAGGCCTGCAAGTCGAATGGGGCCATTCAAGTTTTTTCTTTGATATTAATGAATAAGATAACAATAATGATAAGATAACAATAATGATAAGATAACAATAATGATAAGAAAACAAATTTTAATAGAGAAAAGGTATTTTAATAGGTTTTAAAGGCCTGCAAGTCGAATGGGGATATTCAATTTTTTTCTTTGATATTAATTCAAGTTACACTTTTTGAGCGTGGTGACCGATAAGAAAACAAATTTTAATAGAGAAAAGGTATTTAATAGGTTTTAAAGGTCTGCAAGTCGAATGGGGATATTCAAGTTTTTTCTTTGATATTAATTCAAGTTACACTTTTTGAGCGTGGTGACCGATATAAAACAAATTTTAATAGATAAAGGTATTTAATAGGTTTTAAAGGCCTGCAAGTCGAATGGGGATATTCAAGGTTTTTCTTTGATATTAATGAATAAGATAACAATAATGATAAGATAACAATAATGATAAGAAAACAAATTTTAATAGAGAAAAGGTATTTTAATAGGTTTTAAAGGCCTGCAAGTTGAATGGGGATATTCAATTTTTTTCTTTGATATTAATTCAAGTTACACTTTTTGAGCGTGGTGACCGATAAGAAAACAAATTTTAATAGAGAAAAGGTATTTAATAGGTTTTAAAGGCCTGCAAGTCGAATGGGGATATTAAAGTTTTTTCTTTGATATTAATTCAAGTTACACTTTTTGAGCGTGGTGACCGATAAGAAAACAAATTTTAATAGAGAAAACGTATTTAATAGGTTTTAAAGGCCTGCAAGTCGAATGGGGATATTCAAGTTTCTTCTTTGATATTAATTAAAGTTACACTTTTTGAGCGTGGTGACCGATAAGAAAACAAATTTTAATAGAGAAAAGGTATTTAATAGGTTTTAAAGGCCTGCAAGTCGAATGTGGATATTCAAGTTTTTTCTTTGATATTAATTCAAGTTACACTTTTTGAACGTGGTGACCGATATAAAACAAATTTTAATGGAGAAAAGGTATTTAATAGGTTTTAAAGGCCTGCAAGTCGAATGGGGATATTCAAGGTTTTTCTTTGATATTAATGAATAAGATAACAATAATGATAAGATAACAATAATGATAAGAAAACAAATTTTAATAGAGAAAAGGTATTTTAATAGGTTTTAAAGGCCTGCAAGTCGAATGGGGATTTTCAATTTTTTTCTTTGATATTAATTCAAGTTACACTTTTTGAGCGTGGTGACCGATAAGAAAACAAATTGTAATAGAGAAAAGGTATTTAATAGGTTTTAAAGGCCTGCAAGTCGAATGGGGATATTAAAGTTTTTTCTTTGATATTAATTCAAGTTACACTTTTTGAGCGTAGTGACCGATAAGAAAACAAATTTTAATAGAGAAAACGTATTTAATAGGTTTTAAAGGCCTGCAAGTCGAATGGGGATATTCAAGTTTTTTCTTTGATATTAATGAATAAGATAACAATAATGATAAGATAACAATAATGATAAGAAAACAAATTTTAATAGAGAAAAGGTATTTTGCTAGGTTTTAAAGGCCTGCAAGTCGAATGGGGATATTCAAGTTTTTTCTTTGATATTAATTCAAGTTACACTTTTTGAGCGTGGTGACCGATAAGAAAACAAATTTTAATAGAGAAAAGGTATTTAATAGGTTTTAAAGGCCTGGAAGTCGAATGGGGATATTCAAGTTTTTTCTTTGATATTAATTCAAGTTACACTTTTTGAGCGTGGTGACCGATAAGAAAACAAATTTTAATAGAGAAAAGGTATTTAATAGGTTTTAAAGGCCTGCAAGTCGAATGGGGATATTCAAGTTTTTTCTTTGATATTAATTCAAGTTACACTTTTAGAGCGCGGTGACCGATATAAAACAAATTTTAATAGAGAAAAGGTATATAATAGGTTTTAAAGGCCTGCAAGTCGAATGGGGCCATTCAAGTTTTTTCTTTGATATTAATGAATAAGATAACAATAATGATAAGATAACAATAATGATAAGATAACAATAATGATAAGAAAACAAATTTTAATAGAGAAAAGGTATTTTAATAGGTTTTAAAGGCCTGCAAGTCGAATGGGGATATTCAATTTTTTTCTTTGATATTAATTCAAGTTACACTTTTTGAGCGTGGTGACCGATAAGAAAACAAATTTTAATAGAGAAAAGGTATTTAATAGGTTTTAAAGGTCTGCAAGTCGAATGGGGATATTCAAGTTTTTTCTTTGATATTAATTCAAGTTACACTTTTTGAGCGTGGTGACCGATATAAAACAAATTTTAATAGATAAAGGTATTTAATAGGTTTTAAAGGCCTGCAAGTCGAATGGGGATATTCAAGGTTTTTCTTTGATATTAATGAATAAGATAACAATAATGATAAGATAACAATAATGATAAGAAAACAAATTTTAATAGAGAAAACGTATTTAATAGGTTTTAAAGGCCTGCAAGTCGAATGGGGATATTCAAGTTTCTTCTTTGATATTAATTAAAGTTACACTTTTTGAGCGTGGTGACCGATAAGAAAACAAATTTTAATAGAGAAAAGGTATTTAATAGGTTTTAAAGGCCTGCAAGTCGAATGTGGATATTCGAGTTTTTTCTTTGATATTAATTCAAGTTACACTTTTTGAACGTGGTGACCGATATAAAACAAATTTTAATGGAGAAAAGGTATTTAATAGGTTTTAAAGGCCTGCAAGTCGAATGGGGATATTCAAGGTTTTTCTTTGATATTAATGAATAAGATAACAATAATGATAAGATAACAATAATGATAAGAAAACAAATTTTAATAGAGAAAAGGTATTTTAATAGGTTTTAAAGGCCTGCAAGTCGAATGGGGATTTTCAATTTTTTTCTTTGATATTAATTCAAGTTACACTTTTTGAGCGTGGTGACCGATAAGAAAACAAATTGTAATAGAGAAAAGGTATTTAATAGGTTTTAAAGGCCTGCAAGTCGAATGGGGATATTAAAGTTTTTTCTTTGATATTAATTCAAGTTACACTTTTTGAGCGTAGTGACCGATAAGAAAACAAATTTTAATAGAGAAAACGTATTTAATAGGTTTTAAAGGCCTGCAAGTCGAATGGGGATATTCAAGTTTTTTCTTTGATATTAATGAATAAGATAACAATAATGATAAGATAACAATAATGATAAGAAAACAAATTTTAATAGAGAAAAGGTATTTTACTAGGTTTTAAAGGCCTGCAAGTCGAATGGGGATATTCAAGTTTTTTCTTTGATATTAATTCAAGTTACACTTTTTGAGCGTGGTGACCGATAAGAAAACAAATTTTAATAGAGAAAAGGTATTTAATAGGTTTTAAAGGCCTGGAAGTCGAATGGGGATATTCAAGTTTTTTCTTTGATATTAATTCAAGTTACACTTTTTGAGCGTGGTGACCGATAAGAAAACAAATTTTAATAGAGAAAAGGAATTTAATAGGTTTTAAAGGCCTGCAAGTCGAATGGGGCCATTCAAGTTTTTTCTTTGATATTAATGAATAAGATAACAATAATGATAAGATAACAATAATGATAAGATAACAATAATGATAAGAAAACAAATTTTAATAGAGAAAAGGTATTTTAATAGGTTTTAAAGGCCTGCAAGTCGAATGGGGATATTCAATTTTTTTCTTTGATATTAATTCAAGTTACACTTTTTGAGCGTGGTGACCGATAAGAAAACAAATTTTAATAGAGAAAAGGTATTTAATAGGTTTTAAAGGTCTGCAAGTCGAATGGGGATATTCAAGTTTTTTCTTTGATATTAATTCAAGTTACACTTTTTGAGCGTGGTGACCGATATAAAACAAATTTTAATAGATAAAGGTATTTAATAGGTTTTAAAGGCCTGCAAGTCGAATGGGGATATTCAAGGTTTTTCTTTGATATTAATGAATAAGTTAACAATAATGATAAGATAACAATAATGATAAGAAAACAAATTTTAATAGAGAAAAGGTATTTTAATAGGTTTTAAAGGCCTGCAAGTTGAATGGGGATATTCAATTTTTTTCTTTGATATTAATTCAAGTTACACTTTTTGAGCGTGGTGACCGATAAGAAAACAAATTTTAATAGAGAAAAGGTATTTAATAGGTTTTAAAGGCCTGCAAGTCGAATGGGGATATTAAAGTTTTTTCTTTGATATTAATTCAAGTTACACTTTTTGAGCGTGGTGACCGATAAGAAAACAAATTTTAATAGAGAAAACGTATTTAATAGGTTTTAAAGGCCTGCAAGTCGAATGGGGATATTCAAGTTTCTTCTTTGATATTAATTAAAGTTACACTTTTTGAGCGTGGTGACCGATAAGAAAACAAATTTTAATAGAGAAAAGGTATTTAATAGGTTTTAAAGGCCTGCAAGTCGAATGTGGATATTCAAGTTTTTTCTTTGATATTAATTCAAGTTACACTTTTTGAACGTGGTGACCGATATAAAACAAATTTTAATGGAGAAAAGGTATTTAATAGGTTTTAAAGGCCTGCAAGTCGAATGGGGATATTCAAGGTTTTTCTTTGATATTAATGAATAAGATAACAATAATGATAAGATAACAATAATGATAAGAAAACAAATTTTAATAGAGAAAAGGTATTTTAATAGGTTTTAAAGGCCTGCAAGTCGAATGGGGATTTTCAATTTTTTTCTTTGATATTAATTCAAGTTACACTTTTTGAGCGTGGTGACCGATAAGAAAACAAATTGTAATAGAGAAAAGGTATTTAATAGGTTTTAAAGGCCTGCAAGTCGAATGGGGATATTAAAGTTTTTTCTTTGATATTAATTCAAGTTACACTTTTTGAGCGTAGTGACCGATAAGAAAACAAATTTTAATAGAGAAAACGTATTTAATAGGTTTTAAAGGCCTGCAAGTCGAATGGGGATATTCAAGTTTTTTCTTTGATATTAATGAATAAGATAACAATAATGATAAGATAACAATAATGATAAGAAAACAAATTTTAATAGAGAAAAGGTATTTTACTAGGTTTTAAAGGCCTGCAAGTCGAATGGGGATATTCAAGTTTTTTCTTTGATATTAATTCAAGTTACACTTTTTGAGCGTGGTGACCGATAAGAAAACAAATTTTAATAGAGAAAAGGTATTTAATAGGTTTTAAAGGCCTGGAAGTCGAATGGGGATATTCAAGTTTTTTCTTTGATATTAATTCAAGTTACACTTTTTGAGCGTGGTGACCGATAAGAAAACAAATTTTAATAGAGAAAAGGTATTTAATAGGTTTTAAAGGCCTGCAAGTCGAATGGGGATATTCAAGTTTTTTCTTTGATATTAATTCAAGTTACACTTTTAGAGCGCGGTGACCGATATAAAACAAATTTTAATAGAGAAAAGGTATATAATAGGTTTTAAAGGCCTGCAAGTCGAATGGGGCCATTCAAGTTTTTTCTTTGATATTAATGAATAAGATAACAATAATGATAAGATAACAATAATGATAAGAAAACAAATTTTAATAGAGAAAAGGTATTTTAATAGGTTTTAAAGGCCTGCAAGTCGAATGGGGATATTCAATTTTTTTCTTTGATATTAATTCAAGTTACACTTTTTGAGCGTGGTGACCGATAAGAAAACAAATTTTAATAGAGAAAAGGTATTTAATAGGTTTTAAAGGTCTGCAAGTCGAATGGGGATATTCAAGTTTTTTCTTTGATATTAATTCAAGTTACACTTTTTGAGCGTGGTGACCGATATAAAACAAATTTTAATAGATAAAGGTATTTAATAGGTTTTAAAGGCCTGCAAGTCGAATGGGGATATTCAAGGTTTTTCTTTGATATTAATGAATAAGATAACAATAATGATAAGATAACAATAATGATAAGAAAACAAATTTTAATAGAGAAAACGTATTTAATAGGTTTTAAAGGCCTGCAAGTCGAATGGGGATATTCAAGTTTCTTCTTTGATATTAATTAAAGTTACACTTTTTGAGCGTGGTGACCGATAAGAAAACAAATTTTAATAGAGAAAAGGTATTTAATAGGTTTTAAAGGCCTGCAAGTCGAATGTGGATATTCAAGTTTTTTCTTTGATATTAATTCAAGTTACACTTTTTGAACGTGGTGACCGATATAAAACAAATTTTAATGGAGAAAAGGTATTTAATAGGTTTTAAAGGCCTGCAAGTCGAATGGGGATATTCAAGGTTTTTCTTTGATATTAATGAATAAGATAACAATAATGATAAGATAACAATAATGATAAGAAAACAAATTTTAATAGAGAAAAGGTATTTTAATAGGTTTTAAAGGCCTGCAAGTCGAATGGGGATTTTCAATTTTTTTCTTTGATATTAATTCAAGTTACACTTTTTGAGCGTGGTGACCGATAAGAAAACAAATTGTAATAGAGAAAAGGTATTTAATAGGTTTTAAAGGCCTGCAAGTCGAATGGGGATATTAAAGTTTTTTCTTTGATATTAATTCAAGTTACACTTTTTGAGCGTAGTGACCGATAAGAAAACAAATTTTAATAGAGAAAACGTATTTAATAGGTTTTAAAGGCCTGCAAGTCGAATGGGGATATTCAAGTTTTTTCTTTGATATTAATGAATAAGATAACAATAATGATAAGATAACAATAATGATAAGAAAACAAATTTTAATAGAGGAAAGATATTTTACTAGGTTTTAAAGGCCTGCAAGTCGAATGGGGATATTCAAGTTTTTTCTTTGATATTAATTCAAGTTACACTTTTTGAGCGTGGTGACCGATAAGAAAACAAATTTTAATAGAGAAAAGGTATTTAATAGGTTTTAAAGGCCTGGAAGTCGAATGGGGATATTCAAGTTTTTTCTTTGATATTAATTCAAGTTACACTTTTTGAGCGTGGTGACCGATAAGAAAACAAATTTTAATAGAGAAAAGGTATTTAATAGGTTTTAAAGGCCTGCAAGTCGAATGGGGATATTCAAGTTTTTTCTTTGATATTAATTCAAGTTACACTTTTAGAACGCGGTGACCGATATAAAACAAATTTTAATAGAGAAAAGGTATATAATAGGTTTTAAAGGCCTGCAAGTCGAATGGGGCCATTCAAGTTTTTTCTTTGATATTAATGAATAAGATAACAATAATGATAAGATAACAATAATGATAAGATAACAATAATGATAAGAAAACAAATTTTAATAGAGAAAAGGTATTTTAATAGGTTTTAAAGGCCTGCAAGTTGAATGGGGATATTCAATTTTTTTCTTTGATATTAATTCAAGTTACACTTTTTGAGCGTGGTGACCGATAAGAAAACAAATTTTAATAGAGAAAAGGTATTTAATAGGTTTTAAAGGCCTGCAAGTCGAATGGGGATATTAAAGTTTTTTCTTTGATATTAATTCAAGTTACACTTTTTGAGCGTGGTGACCGATAAGAAAACAAATTTTAATAGAGAAAAGGTATTTAATAGGTTTTAAAGGCCTGCAAGTCGAATGTGGATATTCAAGTTTTTTCTTTGATATTAATTCAAGTTACACTTTTTGAACGTGGTGACCGATATAAAACAAATTTTAATGGAGAAAAGGTATTTAATAGGTTTTAAAGGCCTGCAAGTCGAATGGGGATATTCAAGGTTTTTCTTTGATATTAATGAATAAGATAACAATAATGATAAGATAACAATAATGATAAGAAAACAAATTTTAATAGAGAAAAGGTATTTAATAGGTTTTAAAGGCCTGCAAGTCGAATGGAGATATTCAAGTTTTATCTGATCTACTTTATACACAAATTTTACGCGTACAGCTATTCACTGTTGTACATAGATGACAGATACCTATACACCTATATACTTTCTCACAAACAGCTGCTTATGTATTCGTCCGATTTCGGAGCAGCTCGTCTCGATCTGTGCGAGCTTCGTACAGCCGAAGTTTACCGAACTGTGTTAGGTTTTTTTTTCGTTACGGAATTTTTCAATTCGGTCGCCGCGCTCAAAGCCCGCGATAAAAGCTATACAATAGCTTAAATTTTTTTTTCAATTTTTCTTAAAAAGATTAAATATTATGTTTATTACCTTGAAAGGAATGTAATGTTATAATTTTTAATTCAGATTTGTTAACAGTATTAATTTTTCGTGTCAGTAGTGATGCAAAGTGTTTTTAAAGCGTATTTCGAAAGTTGAAAAGTAAATAATAATAATAATAATAATAATAATAAACCCTCAAAATTCAATATAGATAAAATAATAAAATTCCTTTCTATGATATATAGGATAAGTGCACCAGTGATTGACACTTTTAGAGCAATCTCTGACGTTTTTAATGTTCTAGTCATCAGAAAATATTTTTATAAATCTATTTTTAGTAGTATATATGGCTTGAAAGACATTCAGAACCACATGTATGTTAAAATATATACATTTGATAACAATTATGTTTTTTTAGAAATTTTTATTTGACACCCACTCAATTTTCCAATAACTGACACTGCCAGTTTTTCATTTTATCAGTAATTGGCACCCTATGTTCCAGTGTTTGACACTGCTAGTTATTCATTTTACCAGTTATTAGCACCCTATAATCCAGTGTTTGACATAAAATGTTAAAATTCTTATATGGAAAATATATTTTATTATTTTTCTTATTTATTAATTATTTCTGGATATATGTCAATTACTGGAGCACCTACCCTATATAGTAATGTGAAATTGTGAACTCTATTATGGGGCCCTGTAGCTTCCACCAGAGGTCACTCGTGACACATGTTAAATTTTTCAAATGGATTATTTTTCTACTTTCTCAATATACATATGTAAGGAAAGTATTGTAATCATGACGAACTTCGACTTTGAGATTTTCATGCATCTATTCGTTTTGAAGTCCCCTGAACTAATTTTTTGCTGTTTTTACGTCGATGTACGTAAGTATTTGTGTGAGTGAACACGATAGCGTCAAAGCACTTTATTCGAATGAGCTGCAAGTTGGTCAGTATGTTATAGATTACCGTAGCACGAATTGTATGCATTTTGGGGGAAATCAGAAATATAGAAGTCTTGCATGATGAAAAGAATTAGTGGGTCAATGCAATTTTAATTACTAAATTAAGCAAACTTTTTAAAAATGTGATATTTCTAAAAATAAATAAGTGTAAAAGTAGCTTTTTAAAATGAACCCTGACGCTAGCAATGAAATATTATTTATTTTTTAAAGATGAATGCTGATTCTTTTTACATCATAAAAATATATAAATAAATGTCGAAATATAGTCAATTTTGTGACCTACAGACAACATATGCAAAAATATTTTTAAAATATGAAAGAAAAAAAAAGCTTTCTTTTGTTAAAAATGAAAAAAAAAAAAAAAAAAAAAAAATCGATAAATTTCTTTTAAATTATCACAGATCTATGATACGACCATTTGTTTTAAAGGCATTGACGAACTGCTTTGAAAACTACTCGAATTGACAAGTTACACCCTGGGGGTAAGCGATGCTCCTACCAACACAAAAAAAAAAATCTATAGTTAACTATTACTATTATAAATAATTTTTTTTAATTTCACAATAATTCTTTAAATAAATTCTCCTTGTGCACATTTCAACGAATTTCATTTTCATTAAAACTGTTGCAAATTTGTTTTTAGTCACAGACAGATAGACATTTTCTAAACTAGTAAATCTCAAAACTTTCTTTTATTAAATATTCCTTACGCCACAGCAATATGTAAAAATTTAATAATTATTTAAGATATTTTATTTAATTTTATGTTATTTAATTTTAGTATTTGCTTTTCACCATTCAATATATATTCTAAAAACTAGTATGTTGTGACCATTACAAAATTTTCTTCTATACTTTCCTATAAAAATTAACGCAGTGCAAATTTTTGTTATTTTTTTTTAATCCATAATGAAGGCAAACGAGTTTCACCTCATCGAAGTATTACACTAAAGGTTTAACGGAAGTGAATTTTTACCACGCAGACGATATCCTTCCCGTCCTCGGGGAAAATTCAACTATAGCAGCGCCACCTATCGGCGGGTATGCACCCAATTTAGTCAGCATAATACCTTATAATGGTCTTTTCATATATCAAGTCTTGTTCCATTATATGCAAGAGAACTCGAGATGTAACCTTCCCTTAAATTACGGAAATCACTGTATAGCAGCGCCACCTGTTAAGCGACTAGCATCAAAAGTTGAAAAACTATTTTATATCAAGGTGCATCTGAATGTAATTCTGTATGTATGTAATTCCGTGCAGTAATCCCCGAGATATAGCCTTCTCTTAAATTACAGAAATCGACCTGCCAAGTGAATGGCACCAAAAGTTGATAGGCACTAACTTATGTCAGGGTGCATCTGAATACAAATGGTTGAGCAATTTTATGCAATAGTTCTTGAGATATAGCTTTCCCTGAAATTGCAGAAATCACTGTATAGCAGCACTACCTATTGAGCGATTTTCACCAAAAGTTGATAGGCACTAATTTATATCAAGGTGCATCTGCATATAAATTTATATGCAATTCTGTGCAGTAGTTCCTGAAATACTGTGGCCACAAAATTTTTGTCACACACACACACAGAGACATTTTCTAAAAATGGTCTGGAACTCTCAAAACGTGTAAATCTATCAAAAACTGGAAGTCAAAATTTTTTACGAACTCAATATTTTCTTCTATTGAATACAGAAGAAAGTAATACTATACATTACAACTAACGTCAAAGCTTAACATTGGTCGCAAACCTCAATTAAATATTATAAAATTTTTTAAGTACGATTGAATTCATCATGACTGATTTTCACAAGTTAATAAGCTTAATATTTTTAACTCTTTTAAGCAAAATTCAAAACAATTTTTACGATGGATTTGTCTGTCTGTGGATACTTTGACAAGGGTGAATATCATTTAAGGTCCCAAAATTTTATATATACTGTTACTCATAATTACCATATTATTCTACGAAAAATGCTCTAAAATATGTCATATTATTCATATCAAACTCAATAATCACTCACATTAATTTGTCGTTCATTCATTTATCTAGGTGAGATTTTGTCGACGCAAGATTATGTCCTCGCGATATTTTGTCCAATTGGCAGACGAGATATTGTCCCTGCGAGATTTTGTCCTAGCTATATTTTGTTCCCGAGAGATTCTGTCTGTGCGAGATTTAGTCCACGCGATACTTTGTCCGATGACATTTTGTCCCGCGATATTTTAGCCACGATATTATGTCCGGATCCCCATACAAACTTCAAAATACCAAATTGGAATTGCCTTCAGTTATTTGTTTTTAAGTTATGTTGATAACTGATATGCATGCATATCAAACGTTAAAGATTTGATTTTCGTATTCAGGGGACTCCGAATCCCGATATTATATAAAAAATCAAAGCAGCAAATCAAACTTAAAAAAAAAAAAAAAAAAAAAAAGAAATGTTTACAGTATGGGCATGGCTAACTAACTTTCCTTTCTGATCTGTATTCGTTGACGTAGTAAAGTGTAAAAAAGCACTTCCATTAATTACATTCAATAGAAAAGAACGTTTGGCTTAATTTTGGGTAGCCCGATATATTGTCCATAAACTATATACACAACATACTGTGTACTTTAAATGAAAAACATGTAACATAAAATGAAATATACTTCCTGCAGTTTCCAAGTATAGCACCAATATATCAAAATCAGGGCTGTGCCGATTAATCGATTAATCGGTTCGGTTAATCGATCAATGCTTAGTCCCGATCAATTTTTTTAATCGAATTAATCGGATCGATTAATTCGATTTAAAATTTTCAAAATTCGATTAAAATTTTCAAACTAAGAATTAAAGTAAAAATACTGTTCTGCCTACAAAATATTTTTTCACATATTTTCCTAACAAACATTCTAAGAAAAGTCCATCAAATAATGAAAAAGCAAAATAAAATAAATAAATAAATAAAAATAAAACCTCACAAAAGATGTTGCACTTTTATTGATAGAGAAAAGGGGGAGGACAGTTATTAAACAAAATGCCGCTTCATGAGCATGCTGGAGCAACACCACCTGTCTGTAGCCTTCTACAAAAAGTGTTGGCTAGGGCAATAGTATTCTCAGAAACAACAAGCTTTCAAAAAATGGAAATGCTAAAGATAAAAAAGAAAAGAAAAGAAAGGATTGAGATTTCCACTATCCCTCTGGCGGGGAAAATGTCAACAAAGTTTCACAATATCTTCAAGCGTTTATTGTCTGTTCAGAATTGCTGATAGTAACTATCGAAGTAGAAACAGAAAATAACATTCTGTGTTCTAGACCGAAGTGATAATGAAGAACTAACTTGTTAGCTAAATCCTTGTCGAATCATGTTCTTAGACTGACTACGAACATGATTCGACAAGGATTTATTTAACAAAACAGTATTAACTCTGCTTTTTTTATATAGGAATTTTTGCTAGTATTCGGATACTTTTGTTACCGACTGTACACAACATGAGAGTTTTATTTATCATTGAAATAAAATTATATATAAAAAAAATGAGAGCCGGTTAAAAATCCGATTAATCGACCGATTAATCGATTAATGAACTGCGATTAACCCAGTTAAAACTCTTCATCGATTCCCACCCCTATCAAAATACTTTGGGTGGTCCTGTAAATGAGTCATGAATCATTTCCATACTACAATATACAGGACAGGGACATGTCGTAAGAAAATAGACACCCTGAAGTTTATGAACATTAATGAATTTCGAGGTAACAACTGATATAATTTTACTTATTTATTTATTTTGCAGGTTTGTATGAAGTAACATATTGTTAAGCTCTTAAAATAAGCCTCGAAACCCTGGTTCAAAAGAATTGAGTGATTTTCAACGAGGGATAATAATTGGACAATATGAAGCTGGTAGAAGGTAGAAGTCAGAGGCAAATCGCCTTAAAGCTGCAGATCCCACTCTCAACTGTTAATCGGGGGATTCTGCAATTCAAAACTGACAAAAAAAAAAAACATGAAAATCTGACATTGACAGATTTTAATTTAGTGCCAGAGGCTTACTGCTAAACTTGTTAATATCGACAAATTCTTCTTTAGTTAATTCGTGACGATTTAAATTCCTTGATAAAGTTTTCATTAAATCAAACCAATGTGTTTCAGCTGCAGATATTGTAACAAATAACGTTGGAAGTCCAAACTGTCTTATAGCCGCAAAACAATGTTTTTTCTCTTTTTCCCAATGAGGGGGAGGTGTGCCTTGGGGGGGACTCATGTCAAAGGTGTGCCTTGGGGGGCGACTCATGTCAAAGTTGTACCTTGGGGGGGACTCATGTCAAAGTTGGGCCTTGGGGGGACTCATGTCAAAGTTGGGCCTTGGGGGGACTCATGTCAAAGTTGGGCCTGGGGGGGGACTCATGTCAAAGTTGGGCCTTGGGAGGACTCATGTCAAAGTTGTACCTTGGGGGGGACTCATGTCAAAGTTGGGCCTGGGGGGGACTCTGACATGAGTTGGGCCTGAGTTGGGACTGAGTGACATGAGTTGGGACATGAGTTGGGACTGAGTGAGTTGGGACTGAGTTGACATGAGTTGGGACTGAGTGACAAAGTTGGGCCTTGGGGGCTCCTCATTCAATAAATCCCCATTCAATAAACCGACTGAAATAGGCCCTTAGCACTATTAAGAGTGTATTATAAAAATTCGACAACGCTGTACCGACTGAAATAGGGGCACCTTGGGGGGGACTCATGTCCAAGTTGTGCCTTGGGGGGACCTCATTCAATAAATCCCCATTCAATAAACCGACTGAAATAGGCCCTTAGCACTATTACGAGTGTATTATAAAAATTCGACAACGCTGTACCGACTGAAATAGGGGCACCTTGGGGGGGGACTCATGTCAAAGTTGGGCCTTGGGGGGACCTCATTCAATAAATCCCCATTCAATAAACCGACTGAAATAGGCCCTTAGCACTATTAAGAGTGTATTATAAAAATTCGACAACGCTGTACCGACTGAAATAGGGGCACCTTGGGGGGGACTCATGTCAAAGTTGGGCCTGGAGGGGGACTCATGTCAAAGTTGGGCCTTGGGGGGACCTCATTCAATAAATCCCCATTCAATAAACCGACTGAAATAGGCCCTTACCACTAATTAAGAGTGTATTATAAAAATTCGACAACGCTGTACCGACTGAAATAGGAGCACCTTGGGGGGGACTCATGTCAAAGTTGAGCCTGGGGGGGACTCATGTCAAAGTTGGGCCTTGGGGGGACCTCATGTCAAAGTTGGGCCTTGGGGGGACCTCATTCAATAAATCCCCATTCAATAAACCGACTGAAATAGGCCCTTAGCACTAATTAAGAGTGTATTATAAAAATTCGACAACGCTGTACCGACTGAAATAGGGGCACCTTGGGGGACTCATGTCAAAGTTGGGCCAGGGGGGGGGACCTCATGTCAAAGTTGGGCCTTGGGGAACCTCATTCAATAAATCCCCATTCAATAAACCGACTGAAATAGGCCCTTAGCACTAATTAAGAGTGTATTATAAAAAATCGACAACGATGTACCGACTGAAATAGGGGCAACTTGGGGGGGGACTCATGTCAAAGTTGGGCCTGGGGGGGGACTCATGTCAAAGTTGGGCCTTGGGGGGACCTCATGTCAAAGTTGGGCCTTGGGGAGACCTCATTCAATAAATCCCCATTCAATAAACCGACTGAAATAGGCCCTTAGCACTAATTAAGAGTGTATTATAAAAATTCGACAACGCTGTACCGACTGAAATAGGGGCACCTTGGGGGGGGGGGGTCTCATGTCAAAGTTGGGCCTGGGGGGGGACTCATGTCAAAGATGGGCCTTGGGGGGACCTCATTCAATAAATCCCCATTCAATAAACCGACTGAAATAGGCCCTTAGCACTAATTAAGAGTGTATTATAGAAATTCGACAACGCTGTACCGACTGAAATAGGGGCACCTTGGGGGGAACTCATGTCAAAGTTGGGCCTGGGGGGGACTCATGTCAAAGTTGGGCCTTGGGGGGACCTCATTCAATAAATCCCCATTCAATAAACCGACTGAAATAGGCCCTTAGCACTAATTAAGAGTGACGTATAAAAATTCGACAACTGTACCGACTGAAATAGGCCTCTAGCACTAAAAAATAAAATTATACAGACACGACATTATTTCATTATTTAAAACATGAAAATCTGACATTGACAGATTTTAATTTAGTGCCAGAGGCCTACTGCTAAACTTGTTAATATCGACAAATTCTTCTTTAGTTAATTCGTGGCGATCTAAATTCCATGATAAAGTTTTCATTAAATCAAACCAATGCGTTTCAGCTGCAGATATTGTAACAAATAACGTTGGAAGTCCAAACTGTCTTATAGCCGCAAAACAACGTTTTTTCTCTTTTTCCAAATGAGGGGGAGGTGTGCCTTGGGGGGGACTCATGTCAAAGTTGGGCCTTGGGGGGGACTTATGTCAAAGTTGCGCCTGGGGGGGACTCATGTCAAAGTTGGGCTTTGGGGGGACTCATGTCAAAGTTGTACCTTGGGGGCGACTCACGTCAAAGTTGACCCTGAGGGGGGAATCATGTCAAAGTTGTGCCTGGGGGGGACTCATGTCAAAGTTGTGCCTTCGGGGGGGGACACATGTCAAAGTTGTACCTTGGGGGGACTCATGTCAAAGTTGGGCCTTGGGGGGGACTCATGTCAAAGTTGAGCCTAAGGGGGGCTCATGTCAAAGTTGGGCCTTGGGGGGAGGGACTCATGTCAAAGTTGTACCTTGGGGAGGACTCATGTCAAAGTTGGGCCTTGGGGGGGACTCATGTCAAAGATGGGCCTGGGGGGGACTCATGTCAAAGTTGGGCCTTGGGGGGACTCATGTCAAAGTTGTACCTTGGGGGGACTCATGTCAAAGTTGGGCCTGGGGGGGACTCATGTCAAAGTTGGGCCTGGGGGGGACTCATGTCAAAGTTGGGCCTTGGGGGGGACTCATGTCAAAGTTGGGCCTGGGGGGGACTCATGTCAAAGTTGGGCCTGGGGGGGGACTCATGTCAAAGTTGGGCCTTGGGGGGACTCATGTCAAAGTTGTACCTTGGGGGGGACTCATTTCAATGTTGGGCCTTAAAAATCTGGTATCTAACAGTTTTTCAAAAACAGATTGAGTATGGCTTCGAGATTTGGTGGGAGGACCTAAATTGCCACGGGGTACGAAACCTCAAGTCTGCACAACGTCTCGCTCTCTTGAGCGTTATCAAACCCTTCAAAAGCATTTCAAGTGACGCCCTTTGTGTCCTGGCTGGTGTCCCTCCAATCACGATCTACATAGCAAACAAATTCAGACAATATAACATTCTCCATGGAACCTCATCTATACAAATACAAAATACAAATATCTCAAAAGAAAATTTAATGCTTCCCATCCCTACCTTCACTTTTTCGAACTACTATAAACATAACAAAATTAAAATAATAGAGAACCCACCATCTTCAGAGCTACAAATTTATACAGACGGATCAAAAATGCCTGGCGGGACCTCATGCGCTTTTGTAGTCTACTACAAAAACAATATTATTCACACATATCAAATTAAACTTCACCACCTAAATTCAATTTTTCAGGCTGAACTCTTGGCAGTAATACAGGCAATTAAATGGCTCATAAATTCATCCTACAAAAATTTAAACCCAATAATATTCACAGATAATCAATCAACAATTAAAATCCTAAATCAACCATATCCAAAATACGAACTTATTAGAGAACTATATGAAAGCATAGATCAATACAAAGAGCAAATAATCCTAACTTGGACAAAGGCGCATGTGGGAACGGCAGGCAACGAAATGGCAGATTCACTTGCAAAACAGGTTATTTCACAAAACATCTTCGATGAACAGATCTCTCTTCCTCTTCCAGCTTCACTAGTAAAATCATCCATTAATAATAAAATTATCACAGATTGGCAAAGAGAATGGGGGCACAGCGACAAGGGTAGGGATACGTTTTCAGTCCTTAATAACGTAAGCAAAAGTTTTATCAGTCCAAATAAAATAGTTACATATTTTATCTCAGGCCATGGCAGCTTCCCTACATTTCTACACAAAATTAAAGTATTAACATCAGATAAATGCAAATGTAACAACAGTAAAATAGGATCCCCTTTTCATTATCTCTTTGAAAAATGCAATTTAATCCCAATTAATTTCAGATTCAACAGAAACCACACAATTCGTAAAAACATGCAAACAGTTCTTTTAAACACAAACAACTACAATAAATTAAAAGATATCTACAACATTCTAATTCAAAACTTTTCCACCATCAAATATAAGATTTAGCATCGTTCACTGGCAGCTGGCTTGCCTTTTTTTTTTTTTTTTTTTTTTTTTTCTTTTTAGTGTTTTGGTTTTAATATGTGTTTGATCCAAAATTTGTAAAAAATTTGATTTCTAAATAAATTAGGGAACTCTTCCACTTTGATCCCCGGGCCTGTCGCCCGGGATGCGGAATCGCTAGATAGTGGCAGTCAGGTTCGCCTGCCTGCCTAAGATGCATTTTTCCCCTGCGGGTAGATGTGTCTTTGCCGTGGTCACTATTGAACTCAGTGGCGACGGTAAAGACATGTCTATGGCACTAAATCGTGAGATGTGCCGCTCCATGGTGGAAGTTTTCCTTTTCCTTTCCTTTCCTAGGGGGACTCATGTCAAAGTTGGGCCTTGGGGGGACCTCATTCAATAAATCCCCATTCAATAAACCGACTGAAATAGGCCCTTAGCACTAATTAAGAGTGACGTATAAAAATTCGACAACGCTGTACCGACTGAAATAGGGGCACCTTGGGGGGGGGGGTCTCATGTCAAAGTTGGGCCTGGGGGGGGACTCATGTCAAAGATGGGCCTTGGGGGGACCTCATTCAATAAATCCCCATTCAATAAACCGACTGAAATAGGCCCTTAGCACTAATTAAGAGTGTATTATAGAAATTCGACAACGCTGTACCGACTGAAATAGGGGCACCTTGGGGGGAACTCATGTCAAAGTTGGGCCTGGGGGGGACTCATGTCAAAGTTGGGCCTTGGGGGGACCTCATTCAATAAATCCCCATTCAATAAACCGACTGAAATAGGCCCTTAGCACTAATTAAGAGTGACGTATAAAAATTCGACAACTGTACCGACTGAAATAGGCCTCTAGCACTAAAAAATAAAATTATACAGACACGACATTATTTCATTATTTAAAACATGAAAATCTGACATTGACAGATTTTAATTTAGTGCCAGAGGCCTACTGCTAAACTTGTTAATATCGACAAATTCTTCTTTAGTTAATTCGTGGCGATCTAAATTCCATGATAAAGTTTTCATTAAATCAAACCAATGCGTTTCAGCTGCAGATATTGTAACAAATAACGTTGGAAGTCCAAACTGTCTTATAGCCGCAAAACAACGTTTTTTCTCTTTTTCCAAATGAGGGGGAGGTGTGCCTTGGGGGGGACTCATGTCAAAGTTGGGCCTTGGGGGGGACTTATGTCAAAGTTGCGCCTGGGGGGGACTCATGTCAAAGTTGGGCTTTGGGGGGACTCATGTCAAAGTTGTACCTTGGGGGCGACTCACGTCAAAGTTGACCCTGGGGGGGGACTCATGTCAAAGTAGTGCCTGGGGGGGACTCATGTCAAAGTTTTGCCTTCGGGGGGGGACACATGTCAAAGTTGTACCTTGGGGGGACTCATGTCAAAGTTGGGCCTTGGGGGGGACTCATGTCAAAGTTGAGCCTGGGGGGGACTCATGTCAAAGTTGGGCCTTGGGGGGAGGGACTCATGTCAAAGTTGTACCTTGGGGAGGACTCATGTCAAAGTTGGGCCTTGGGGGGGACTCATGTCAAAGATGGGCCTGGGGGGGACTCATGTCAAAGTTGGGCCTTGGGGGGACTCATGTCAAAGTTGTACCTTGGGGGGACTCATGTCAAAGTTGGGCCTGGGGGGGACTCATGTCAAAGTTGGGCCTGGGGGGGACTCATGTCAAAGTTGGGCCTTGGGGGGGACTCATGTCAAAGTTGGGCCTGGGGGGGACTCATGTCAAAGTTGGGCCTGGGGGGGGACTCATGTCAAAGTTGGGCCTTGGGGGGACTCATGTCAAAGTTGTACCTTGGGGGGGACTCATTTCAATGTTGGGCCTAGGGGGACTCATGTCAAAGTTGGGCCTTGGGGGGACCTCATTCAATAAATCCCCATTCAATAAACCGACTGAAATAGGCCCTTAGCACTAATTAAGAGTGACGTATAAAAATTCGACAACTGTACCGACTGAAATAGGCCTCTAGCACTAAAAAATAAAATTATACAGACACGACATTATTTCATTATTTAAAACATGAAAATCTGACATTGACACATTTTAATTTAGTGCCAGAGGCCTACTGCTAAACTTGTTAATATCGACAAATTCTTCTTTAGTTAATTCGTGACGATCTAAATTCTATGATAAAGTTTTCATTAAATCAAACCAATGCGTTTCAGCTGCAGATATTGTAACAAATAACGTTGGAAGTCCAAACTGACTTATAGCCGCAAAACAACGTTTTTTCTCTTTTTCCCAATGAGGGGGAGGTGTGCCTTGGGGGGGACTCATGTCAAAGTTGGGCCTTGGGGGGACTCATGTCAAAGTTGGGCCTGGGGGGGACTCATGTCAAAGTTGTGCCTTCGGGGGGGGACACATGTCAAAGTTGTACCTTGGGGGGACTCATGTCAAAGTTGGGCCTTGGGGGGACTCATGTCAAAGTTGAGCCTGGGGGGACTCATGTCAAAGTTGGGCCTTGGGGGGAGGGACTCATGTCAAAGTTGTACCTTGGGGAGGACTCATGTCAAAGTTGGGCCTTGGGGGCGACTCATGTCAAAGATGGGCCTGGGGGGGGGACTCATGTCAAAGTTGGGCCTTGGGGGGACTCATGTCAAAGTTGTACCTTGGGGGGGACTCATGTCAAAGTTGGGCCTGGGGGGGACTCATGTCAAAGTTGGGCCTTGGGGGGAGGGACTCATGTCAAAGTTGGGCCTGGGGGGACTCATGTCAAAGTTGGGCCTTGGGGGGGACTCATGTCAAAGTTGGGCCTGGGGGGGACTCATGTCAAAGTTGGGCCTGGGGGGGGACTCATGTCAATGTTGGGCCTTGGGGGGGACTCATGTCAAAGTTGGGCCTGGGGGGGACTCATGTCAAAGTTGGGCCTGGGGGGGACTCATGTCAAAGTTGGGCCTTGGGGGGACTCATGTCAAAGTTGTACCTTGGGGGGACTCATTTCAATGTTGGGCCTGGGGGGACTCATGTCAAAGTTGGGCCTTGGGGGACCTCATTTATTAAATCCCCATTCAATAAACCGACTGAAATAGGCCCTTAGCACTAATTAAGAGTGACGTATAAAAATTCGATAACTGTACCGACTGAAATAGGCCTCTAGCACTAAAAAATAAAATTATACAGACACGACATTATTTCATTATTTAAAACATGAAAATCTGACATTGACACATTTTAATTTTGTGCCAGAGGCCTACTGCTAAACTTGTTAATATCGACAAATTCTTCTTTAGTTAATTCGTGACGATCTAAATTCCATGATAAAGTTTTCATTAAATCAAACCAATGCGTTTCAGCTGCAGATATTGTAACAAATAACGTTGGAAGTCCAAACTGACTTATAGCCGCAAAACAACGTTTTTTCTCTTTTTCCCAATGAGGGGGAGGTGTGCCTTGGGGGGGACTCATGTCAAAGTTGGGCCTTGGGGGGACTCATGTCAAAGTTGGGCCTGGGGGGGACTCATGTCAAAGTTGGGCTTTGGGGGACTCATGTCAAAGTTGTACCTTGGGGGGACTCACGTCAAAGTTGGGCCTGGGTTGGGACTCATGTCAAAGTTGGGCCTTCGGGGGGGACACATGTCAAAGTTGTACCTTGGGGGGACTCATGTCAAAGTTGGGCCTTGGGGGGGACTCATGTCAAAGTTGGGCCTTCGGGGGGACACATGTCAAAGTTGTACCTTGGGGGGACTCATGTCAAAGTTGGGCCTTGGGGGGGACTCATGTCAAAGTTGGGCCTGGGGGGGACTCATGTCAAAGTTGGGCCTTGGGGGGAGGGACTCATGTCAAAGTTGTACCTTGGGGGGACTCATGTCAAAGTTGGGCCTTGGGGGGGATTCATGTCAAAGTTGGGCCTGGGGGGACTCATGTCAAAGTTGGGCCTGGGGGGAGGACTCATGTCAAAGTTGGGCTTTGGGGGGACTCATGTCAAAGTTGTACCTTTGGGGGGACTCATGTCAAAGTTGGGCCTGGGGGCGTCTCATGTCAAAGTTGGGCCTTGGGGGACTCATATAAAATCCTAAATCAACCATATCCAAAATACGAACTTATTAGAGAACTATATGAAAGCATAGATCAATACAAAGAGCAAATAATCCTAACTTGGACAAAGGCGCATGTGGGAACGGCAGGCAACGAAATGGCAGATTCACTTGCAAAACAGGTTATTTCACAAAACATCTTCGATGAACAGATCTCTCTTCCTCTTCCAATTTACAAAAGAGAAAGAGCGAGGTACAGGAAGAACTTGTTAAAGGCGAAAAAGGATTCCTGGGTTACATTCTGTCAAAAACACAAAGAAACATTTGGGAAAATATTTAAAATTATCAGGGGAAAAAATCTCAAACATACTGATTTAGTATACACACAACTCTCAACATCCAATATTGCAGATACTTACATAGAAGTTATTAACACACTCATAGAATCTCACTACCCGTCATTACAAAGAACACTTCACAGCACACAAATTTTAACTAATGACTTTAATAACGATGAAAAAATTCACCTAAAAGAATTACACTACTGCACTAATTCACTACCACCAAACAAGGCCCCTGGGGTTGATTTAATAGATTCAAAATTACTAAAAAATCTTGTCAAAAATTACCCGTCTCTCTTTATAACTTTCTTCAATAAATGTTTCTCACTAGGGTCCTTTCCAACGATCCTGAAGAGAGGTCTAGTCATCTTCTTTTCAAAGAAAAACAAAGATCACACAAATCCCAACTCCTATAGGCCTATCACACTTCTGCCCACATTAGGCAAACTAATAGAAAAAATCATAAAAAATAGAATTATGACAGCTCTGGAGAACTCAAAATTTTTTGACGAATCACAACATGGTTTTCGAGAAGGAAGGGGCACCATCTCAGCGATCAAAAAATTCAAACAACTAAAATCAGAAATTCAGGAGAAATTCAAATATTGTTGTGCAGTCTCTTTCGACATTCAAGGGGCTTTCGACTCCCTGGATTGGGGGCTTCTCACTGAAATCATTGGGGCCTTACCCATTCAAAACTACTTAAAATTAATCCTGTTAGACTTCATCAGAGATAGGGTCTGTGCAGTGAAGATCGCGGGGTCGATCCAATGGCGGGATGTCGGGAGGGGGTGCCCTCAAGGGTCTTGCCTTGGACCGATGATGTGGCTTTTCGTCGCAGACCGGATCCTCAAACAATTCAAACTTCATGATAATAACATAATAGCCTACGCAGATGATTTTATAATTTTGGTTGGAGAAGACACCAGGGCCAAACTAGAAAATAAAACGAACGATTTAATCAACATCTTTAATAACATTTGCAATAATTTAAAACTTAAACTCTCAACGAACAAAACGACCTCAACAGTTTTTGGCACTGGGGTTTTCGTTTCTAGAACACCAATTTTTAAATTGAACAATAAAAGCATTCCTGTTAAAAATACTCTTCAATACTTAGGCCTAACAATTGACAAATCATTTTCCTGGATCCCTCATCTACAAGCTATAAGAGAAAAAATTTTAAACAGCACTAGTGGCCTATCATATCTAAGAAATAGAGATAGGGGTCTTCAATCAGACATCTTAAAAATCTGGTATCTAACAGTTTTTCAAAAACAGATTGAGTATGGCTTCGAGATTTGGTGGGAGGACCTAAATTGCCACGGGGTACGAAACCTCAAGTCTGCACAACGTCTCGCTCTCTTGAGCGTTATCAAACCCTTCTAAAGCATTTCAAGTGACGCCCTTTGTGTCCTGGCTGGTGTCCCTCCGATCACGATCTACATAGCAAACAAATTCAGACAATATAACATTCTCCATGGAACCTCATCTATACAAATACAAAATACAAATATTTCAAAAGAAAATTTGATGCTTCCCATCCCTACCTTCACTTTTCCGAACTACTATAAACATAACAAAATTAAAATAATAAAGAACCCACCATCTTCAGAGCTACAAATTTATACAGACGGATCAAAAATGCCTGGCGGGACCTCATGCGCTTTTGTAGTCTACTACAAAAACAATATTATTCACACATATCAAATTAAACTTCACCACCTAAATTCAATTTTTCAGGCTGAACTCTTGGCAGTAATACAGGCAATTAAATGGCTCATAAATTCATCCTACAAAAATTTAAACCCAATAATATTCACAGATAATCAATCAACAATTAAAATCCTAAATCAACCATATCCAAAATACGAACTTATTAGAGAACTATATGAAAGCATAGATCAATACAAAGAGCAAATAATCCTAACTTGGACAAAGGCGCATGTGGGAACGGCAGGCAACGAAATGGCAGATTCACTTGCAAAAGAGGTTATTTCACAAAACATCTTCGATGAACAGATCTCTCTTCCTCTTCCAGCTTCACTAGTAAAATCATCCATTAATAATAAAATTATCACAGATTGGCAAAGAGAATGGGGGCACAGCGATAAGGGTAGGGATACGTTTTCAGTCCTTAACAACGTAAGCAAAAGTTTTATCAGTCCAAATAAAATAGTTACATATTTTATCTCAGGCCATGGCAGCTTCCCTACATTTCTACACAAAATTAAAGTATTAACATCAGATAAATGCAAATGTAACAACAGTAAAATAGGATCCCCTTTTCATTATCTCTTTGAAAAATGCAATTTAATCCCAATTAATTTCAGATTCAACAGAAACCACACAATTCGTAAAAACATGCAAACAGTTCTTTTAAACACAAACAACTACAATAAATTAAAAGATATCTACAACATTCTAATTCAAAACTTTTCCACCATCAAATATAAGATTTAGCATCGTTCAGTGGCAGCTGGCTTGCCTTTTTTTTTTTTTTTTTTTTTTTTTTTTTTACTTTTTAGTGTTTTGGTTTTAATATGTGTTTGATCCAAAATTTGTAAAAAATTTGATTTCTAAATAAATTAGGGAACTCTTCCACTTTGATCCCCGGGCCTGTCGCCCGGGATGCGGAATCGCTAGATAGTGGCAGTCAGGTTCGCCTGCCTGCCTAAGATGCATTTTTCCCCTGCGGGTAGATGTGTCTTTGCCGTGGTCACTATTGAACTCAGTGGCGACGGTAAAGACATGTCTATGGCACTAAATCGTGAGATGTGCCGCTCCATGGTGGAAGTTTTCCTTTTCCTTCCTCTTCCAGCTTCACTAGTAAAATCATCCATTAATAATAAAATTATCACAGATTGGCAAAGAGAATGGGGGCACAGCGATAAGGGTAGGGATACGTTTTCAGTCCTTAATAACGTAAGCAAAAGTTTTATCAGTCCAAATAAAATAGTTACATATTTTATCTAAGGCCATGGCAGCTTCCCTACATTTCTACACAAAATTAAAGTATTAACATCAGATAAATGCAAATGTAACAACAGTAAAATAGGATCCCCTTTTCATTATCTCTTTGAAAAATGCAATTTAATCCCAATTAATTTCAGATTCAACAGAAACCACACAATTCGTAAAAACATGCGAACAGTTCTTTTAAACACAAACAACTACAATAAATTAAAAGATATCTACAACATTCTAATTCAAAACTTTTCCACCATCAAATATAAGATTTAGCATCGTTCACTGGCAACTGGCTTGCCTTTTTTTTTTTTTTTTTTTACTTTTTAGTGTTTTGGTTTTAATATGTGTTTGATCCAAAATTTGTAAAAAATTTGATTTCTAAATAAATTAGGGAACTCTTCCACTTTGATCCCCGGGCCTGTCGCCCGGGATGCGGAATCGCTAGATAGTGGCAGTCAGGTTCGCCTGCCTGCCTAAGATGCATTTTTCCCCTGCGGGTAGATGTGTCTTTCCCGTGGTCACTATTGAACTCAGTGGCGACGGTAAATACATGTCTATGGCACTAAATCGTGAGATGTGCCGCTCCATGGTGGAAGTTTTCCTTTTCCTTTCCTTGGGGGACTCATGTCAAAGTTGGGCCTGATGGGGACTCATGTCAAAGTTGGGCCTGGGGGGGACTCATGTCAAAGTTGGGCCTTGGGAGGGACTCATGTCAAAGTTGTACCTTGGGGGGGACTCATGTCAAAGTTGGGCCTTGGGGGAGACTCATGTCAAAGTTGTACCTTGGGGGGGACTCATGTCAGAGTTGGGCCTGGGGGGGGACTCATGTCAAAGTTGGGCCTTGAGGGGACTCATGTCAAAGTTGGGCCTGGGGGGGACTAATGTCAAAGTTGGGCCTTGGGGGGACCTAATTCAATAAATCCCCATTCAATAAACCGACTGAAATAGGCCCTTAGCACTAACTAAGAGTGACGTATAAAAATTCGACAACTGTACCGACTGAAATAGGCCTCTAGCACTAAAAAATAAAGTTATACAGACACGACATTATTTCATTATTTAAAACATGAAAATCTGACATTGACACATTTTAATTTAGTGCCAGAGGCCTACTGCTAAACTTGTTAATATCGACAAATTCTTCTTTAGTTAATTCGTGACGATCTAAATTCCATGATAAAGTTTTCATTAAATCAAACCAATGTGTTTCAGCTGCAGATATTGTAACAAATAACGTTGGAAGTCCAAACTGTCTTATAGCCGCAAAACAACGTTTTTTCTCTTTTTCCCAATGAGGGTGAGGTGTGCCTTGAGGGGGACTCATGTCAAAGTTGGGCCTTGGGGGGACTCATGTCAAAGTTGGGCCTGGGGGGGACTCATGTCAAAGTTGGGCTTTGGGGGGACTCATGTCAAAGTTGTACCTTGGGGGGACTCACGTCAAAGTTGACCCTGGGGGAGGACTCATGTCAAAGTTGTGCCTGGGGGGGACTCATGTCAAAGTTGTGCCTTCGGGGGGGGACACATGTCAAAGTTGTACCTTGGGGGGACTCATGTCAAAGTTGGGCCTTGGGGGGGACTCATGTCAAAGTTGGGCCTGGGGGGGACTCATGTCAAAGTTGGGCCTTGGGGGGAGGGACTCATGTCAAAGTTGTACCTTGGGGGGGGACTCATGTCAAAGTTGGGCCTTGGGGGGGACTCATGTCAAAGATGGGCCTGGGGGGGGACTCATGTCAATGTTGGGCCTTGGGGGGACTCATGTCAAAGTTGTACCTTGGGGGACTCATGTCAAAGTTGGGCCTGGGGGGGACTCATGTCAAAGTTGTGCCTTGGAGGGACTCATGTCAAAGTTGGGCCTGGGGGGGGACTCATGTCAAAGTTGGGCCTGGGGGGGGACTCATGTCAAAGTTGGGCCTTGGGGGGACTCATGTCAAAGTTGGGCCTGGGGGGGACTCATGTCAAAGTTGGGCCTTGGGGGGAGGGACTCATGTCAAAGTTGTACCTTGGGGGGGACTCATGTCAAAGTTGGGCCTTGGGGGGGATTCATGTCAAAGTTGGGCCTGGGGGGGACTCATGTCAAAGTTGGGCCTTAGGGGAGGACTCATGTCAAAGTTGGGCCTGGGGGGGACTCATGTCAAAGTTGGGCTTTGGGGGTACTCATGTCAAAGTTGTACCTTGGGGGGACTCACGTCAAAGTTGACCCTGGGGGAGGACTCATGTCAAAGTTGTGCCTGGGGGGGACTCATGTCAAAGTTGTGCCTTCGGGGGGGGACACATGTATAAGTTGGGCCTTGGGGGGACTCATGTCAAACTTGGGCCTGGGGGGGACTCATGTCAAAGTTGGGCCTTGGGGGGTGGGACTCATGTCAAAGTTGTAGCTTGGGGGGGACTCATGTCAAAGTTGGGCCTTGGGGGGGGATTCATGTCAAAGTTGGGCCTGGGGGGGACTCATGTCAAAGTTGGGCCTGGGGGGAGGACTCATGTCAAAGTTGGGCCTTGGGGGGACTCATGTCAAAGTTGTACCTTGGGGGGACTCATTTCAAAGTTGGGCCTGGGGGGACTCATGTCAAAGTTGGGCCTTGGGGGGGCTCATGTCAAAGTTGGGCCTGATGGGGACTCATGTCAAAGTTGGGCCTGGGGGGGACTCATGTCAAAGTTGGGCCTTGGGGGGGACTCATGTCAAAGTTGTACCTTGTGGGGGACTCATGTCAAAGTTGGGCCTTGGGGGAGACTCATGTCAAAGTTGTACCTTGGGGGGGACTCATGTCAAAGTTGGGCCTGGGGGGGACTCATGTCAAAGTTGGGCCTTGAGGGGACTCATGTCAAAGTTGGGCCTGGGGTGGACTCATGTCAAAGTTGGGCCTTGGGGGGACCTCATTCAATAAATCCCCATTCAATAAACCGACTGAAATAGGCCCTTAGCACTAACTAAGAGTGACGTATAAAAATTCGACAACTGTACAGACTGAAATAGGCCTCTAGCACTAAAAAATAAAATTATACAGACACGACATTATTTCATTATTTAAAACATGAAAATCTGACATTGACACATTTTAATTTAGTGCCAGAGGCCTACTGCTAAACTTGTTAATATCGACAAATTCTTCTTTAGTTAATTCGTGACGATCTAAATTCCATGATAAAGTTTTCATTAAATCAAACCAATGTGTTTCAGCTGCAGATATTGTAACAAATAACGTTGGAAGTCCAAACTGTCTTATAGCCGCAAAACAACGTTTTTTCTCTTTTTCCCAATAAGGGTGAGGTGTGCCTTGGGGGGGACTCATGTCAAAATTGGGCCTTGGGGGAACTCATATCAAAGTTGGGCCTGGGGGGGACTCATGTCAAAGATGGGCCTTGGGGAGACTCATGTCAAAGTTGTACCTTGGGGGGGACTCACGTCAAAGTTGGTCCTGGGGGGGACTCATGTCAAAGTTGGGCCTTGGGGGGACTCATGTCAAAGTTGTACCTTGGGGGGGACTCATGTCAAAGTTGTGCCTGGGGGGGACTCATGTCAAAGTTGTGCCTTGGGGGGGGACTCATGTCAAAGTTGTACCTTGGGGGAGACTCATGTCAAAGTTGGGCCTGGGGGGGACTCATGTCAAAGTTGGGCCTTGGGGGGAGGGACTCATGTCAAAGTTGTACCTTGGGGGGGACTCATGTCGAAGTTGGGCCTGGGGGGACTCATGTCAAATTTGGGCCTGGGGGGACTCATGTCAAAGTTGGGCCTGGGGGGGACTCATGTCAAAGTTGGGCCTGGGGGGGACTCATGTCAAAGTTGTACCTTCGGGGGGACTCATGTCAAACTTGGGCCTGGGGGGGGACTCATGTCAAACTTGGGCCTTGGGGGTCTCATGTCAAAGTTGTACCTTGGGGGGGACTCATGTCAGAGTTGGGCCTGGGGGGACTCATGTCAAAGTTGGGCCTGGGAAGGACTCATGTCAAAGTTGGGCCTTGGGGGGGACTCATGTCAAAGTTGTACCTTGGGGGGGACTCATGTCAAAGTTGGGCCTTGGGGGAGACTCATGTCAAAGTTGTACCTTGCGGGGGGACTCATGTCAAAGTTGGGCCTGGGGGGGGACTCATGTCAAAGTTGGGCCTTGAGGGGACTCATGTCAAAGTTGGGCCTGGGGGGGACTCATGTCAAAGTTGGGCCTTGGGGGGACCTAATTCAATAAATCCCCATTCAATAAACCGACTGAAATAGGCCCTTAGCACTAACTAAGAGTGACGTATAAAAATTCGACAACTGTACCGACTGAAATAGGCCTCTAGCACTAAAAAATAAAGTTATACAGACACGACATTATTTCATTATTTAAAACATGAAAATCTGACATTGACACATTTTAATTTAGTGCCAGAGGCCTACTGCTAAACTTGTTAATATCGACAAATTCTTCTTTAGTTAATTCGTGACGATCTAAATTCCATGATAAAGTTTTCATTAAATCAAACCAATGTGTTTCAGCTGCAGATATTGTAACAAATAACGTTGGAAGTCCAAACTGTCTTATAGCCGCAAAACAACGTTTTTTCTCTTTTTCCCAATGAGGGTGAGGTGTGCCTTGGGGGGGACTCATGTCAAAGTTGGGCCTTGGGGGGACTCATGTCAAAGTTGGGCCTGGGAGGGACTCATGTCAAAGTTGGGCTTTGGGGGGACTCATGTCAAAGTTGTACCTTGGGGGGACTCACGTCAAAGTTGACCCTGGGGGAGGACTCATGTCAAAGTTGTGCCTGGGGGGACTCATGTCAAAGTTGTGCCTTCGGGGGGGACACATGTCAAAGTTGTACCTTGGGGGGACTCATGTCAAAGTTGGGCCTTGGGGGGGACTCATGTCAAAGTTGGGCCTGGGGGGGGGACTCATAACAAAGTTGGGCCTGGGGTGGGACTCATGTCAAAGTTGGGCCTTGGGGGGACTCATGTCAAAGTTGTACCTTGAGGGGACTCATTTCAATGTTGGGCCTGGGGGGACTCATGTCAAAGTTGGGCCTTGGGGGGACCTCATTCAATAAATCCCCATTCAATAAACCGACTGAAATAGGCCCTTAGCACTAATTAAGAGTGACGTATAAAAATTCGACAACTGTACCGACTGAAATAGGCCTCTAGCACTAAAAAATAAAATTATACAGACACGACATTATTTCATTATTTAAAACATGAAAATCTGACATTGACACATTTTAATTTAGTGCCAGAGGCCTACTGCTAAACTTGTTAATATCGACAAATTCTTCTTTAGTTAATTCGTGACGATCTAAATTCCATGATAAAGTTTTCATTAAATCAAACCAATGTGTTTCAGCTGCAGATATTGTAACAAATAACGTTGGAAGTCCAAACTGTCTTATAGCCGCAAAACAACTTTTTTTCTCTTTTTCCCAATGAGGGTGAGGTGTGCCTTGGGGGGGACTCATGTCAAAGTTGGGCCTTGGGGGGACTCATGTCAAAGTTGGGCCTGGGGGGGACTCATGTCAAAGTTGGGCTTTGGGGGGATTCATGTCAAAGTTGTACCTTGGGGGGACTCACGTCAAAGTTGACCCTGGGGGAGGACTCATGTCAAAGTTGGGCCTTGGGGGGGACTCATGTCAAAGTTGGGCCTGGGGGGGACTCATGTCAAAGTTGGGCCTTGGGGGGGACTCACGTCAAAGTTGGGCCTGCGTTGGGACTCATGTCAAAGTTGGGCCTTCGGGGGGGGACACATGTCAAAGTTGTACCTTGGGGGGGACTCACGTCAAAGTTGGGCCTGGGTTGGGACTCATGTCAAAGTTGGGCCTTCGGGGGGGGACACATGTCAAAGTTGTACCTTGGGGGGACTCATGTCAAAGTTGGGCCTTGGGGGGGACTCTTGTCAAAGTTGGGCCTGGGGGGGACTCATGTCAAAGTTGGGCCTTGGGGGGAGGGACTCATGTCAAAGTTGTACCTTGGGGGGGACTCATGTCAAAGTTGGGCCTTGGGGGGGATTTATGTCAAAGTTGGGCCTGGGGGGGACTCATGTCAAAGTTGGGCCTGGAGGGAGGACTCATGTCAAAGTTGGGCCTTGGGGGGACTCATGTCAAAGTTGTACCTTGGGGGGACTCATGTCAAAGTTGGGCCTGGGGGGACTCATGTCAAAGTTGGGCCTTGGGGGGGCTCATGTAAAAGTTGGGCCTGATGGGGACTCATGTCAAAGTTGGGCCTGGGGGGGGACTCATGTCAAAGTTGGGCCTTGGGGGGGACTCATGTCAAAGTTGTACCTTGGGGGGGACTCATGTCAAAGTTGGGCCTTGGGGGAGACTCATGTCAAAGTTGTACCTTGGGGGGGACTCATGTCAAAGTTGGGCCTAGGGGGGGACTCATGTCAAAGTTGGGCCTTGAGGGGACTCATGTCAAAGTTGGGCCTGGGGTGGACTCATGTCAAATTTGGGCCTTGGGGGACCTCATTCAATAAATCCCCATTCAATAAACCGACTGAAATAGGCCCTTAGCACTAAGAGTGACGTATAAAAATTCGACAACTGTACCGACTGAAATAGGCCTCTAGCACTAAAAAATAAAATTATACAGACACGACATTATTTCATTATTTAAAACATGAAAATCTGACATTGACACATTTTAATTTAGTGCCAGAGGTTTACTGCTAAACTTGTTAATATCGACAAATTCTTCTTTAGTTAATTCGTGACGATCTAAATTCCATGATAAAGTTTTCATTAAATCAAACCAATGTGTTTCAGCTGCAGATATTGTAACAAATAACGTTGGAAGTCCAAACTGTCTTATAGCCGCAAAACAACGTTTTTTCTCTTTTTCCCAATGAGGGTGAGGTGTGCCTTGGGGGGGACTCATGTCAAAGTTGGGGCTTGGGGGAACTCATATCAAAGTTGGGCCTGGGGGGGACTCATGTCAAAGATGGGCCTTGGGGAGACTCATGTCAAAGTTGTACCTTGGGGGGGACTCACGTCAAAGTTGGTCCTGGGGGGGACTCATGTCAAAGTTGGGCCTTGGGGGGACTCATGTCAAAGTTGTACCTTGGGGGGGACTCATGTCAAAGTTGTGCCTGGGGGGACTCATGTCAAAGTTGTGCCTTGGGGGGGACTCATGTCAAAGTTGTACCTTGGGGGGGACTCATGTCGAAGTTGGGCCTGGGGGGACTCATGTCAAAGTTGGGCCTGGGGGGGACTCATGTCAAAGTTGGGCCTGGGGGGGACTCATGTCAAAGTTGGGCCTGGGGGGGACTCATGTCAAAGTTGTACCTTCGGGGGGACTCATGTCAAAGTTGAGCCTGGGGGGAGACTCATGTCAAACTTGGGCCTTGGGGGGGACTCATGTCAAAGTTGTACCTTGGGGGGGACTCATGTCAGAGTTGGGCCTGGGGGGACTCATGTCAAAGTTGGGCCTGGGGGGGACTCATGTCAAAGTTGGGCCTTGGGGGACTCATGTCGAAGTTGTACCTTGGGGGGGACTCATGTCAAAGTTGGGCCTTGGGGGACCTCATTCAATAAATCCCCATTCAATAAACCGACTGAAATAGGCCCTTAGCACTAATTAAGAGTGACGTATAAAAATATGACAACTGTACCGACTGAAATAGGCCTCTAGCACTAAAAAATAAAATTATACAAACACGACATTATTTCATTATTTAAAACATGAAAATCTGACATTGACAGATTTTAATTTAGTGCCAGAGGCCTACTGCTAAACTTGTTAATATCGACAAATTCTTCTTTTGTTAATTCGTAACGATCTAAATTCCATGATAAAGTTTTCATTAAATCAAACCAATGTGTTTCAGCTGCAGATATTGTAACATATAACGTCGGAAGTCCAAACTGTCATATAGCCGCAAAACAACGTTTTTTCTCTTTTTCCCAATGAGAGGGAGGTGTACCTTGGGGGGACTCATGTCAAATTTGGGACTTGGGGGGACTCATGTCAAAATTGGGCCTGGATGACTCATGTCAAAGTTGGGCCTTGGGGGGACTCATGTCAAAGTTGTACCTTGGGGGGACTCACGTCAAAGTTGGGCCTGGGGGGGACTCATGTCAAAGTTGGGCATTGGGGGAGGGACTCATGTCAAAGTTGTACCTTGGGGGGACACATGTCAAAGTTGTACCTTGGGGGGACTCATGTCAAAGTTGTACCTTGGGGGGACTCATGTCAAAGTTGGGCCTGGGGGGGACTCATGTCAAAGTTGGGCCTTGGGGGAGGGACTCCTGTCAAAGTTGTACCTTGGGGGGGACTCATGTCAAAGTTGGGCCTTGGGGGGACTCATGTCAAAGTTGTACCTTTGGGGGGGACTCATGTCAAAGTTGGGCCTGGGGGGACTCATGTCAAAGTTGTACCTTGGGGGGACTCATGTCAAAGTTGTACCTTGGGGGGACTCATGTCAAAGTTGGGCCTTGGGGGGGACTCATGTCAAAGTTGGGCCTTGGGGGAGACTCATGTCAAAGTTGTACCTTGGGGGGACTCATGTCAAAGTTGGGCCTGGGGGGGACTCATGTCAAAGTTGGGCCTTGAGGGGACTCATGTCAAAGTTGGGCCTGGGGTGGACTCATGTCAAAGTTGGGCCTTGGGGGGACCTCATTCAATAAATCCCCATTCAATAAACCGACTGAAATAGGCCCTTAGCACTAACTAAGAGTGACGTATAAAAATTCGACAACTGTACCGACTGAAATAGGCCTCTAGCACTAAAAAATAAAATTATACAGACACGACATTATTTCATTATTTAAAACATGAAAATCTGACATTGACACATTTTAATTTAGTGCCAGAGGTTTACTGCTAAACTTGTTAATATCGACAAATTCTTCTTTAGTTAATTCGTGACGATCTAAATTCCATGATAAAGTTTTCATTAAATCAAACCAATGTGTTTCAGCTGCAGATATTGTAACAAATAACGTTGGAAGTCCAAACTGTCTTATAGCCGCAAAACAACGTTTTTTCTCTTTTTCCCAATGAGGGTGAGGTGTGCCTTGGGGGGGACTCATGTCAAAGTTGGGGCTTGGGGGAACTCATATCAAAGTTGGGCCTGGGGGGGACTCATGTCAAAGATGGGCCTTGGGGAGACTCATGTCAAAGTTGTACCTTGGGGGGGACTCACGTCAAAGTTGGTCCTGGGGGGGACTCATGTCAAAGTTGGGCCTTGGGGGGACTCATGTCAAAGTTGTACCTTGGGGGGGACTCATGTCAAAGTTGTGCCTGGGGGGACTCATGTCAAAGTTGTGCCTTGGGGGGGACTCATGTCAAAGTTGTACCTTGGGGGGGACTCATGTCGAAGTTGGGCCTGGGGGGACTCATGTCAAAGTTGGGCCTGGGGGGGACTCATGTCAAAGTTGGGCCTGGGGGGGACTCATGTCAAAGTTGGGCCTGGGGGGGACTCATGTCAAAGTTGTACCTTCGGGGGGACTCATGTCAAAGTTGAGCCTGGGGGGAGACTCATGTCAAACTTGGGCCTTGGGGGGGACTCATGTCAAAGTTGTACCTTGGGGGGGACTCATGTCAGAGTTGGGCCTGGGGGGACTCATGTCAAAGTTGGCCTGGGGGGGACTCATGTCAAAGTTGGGCCTTGGGGGGACTCATGTCGAAGTTGTACCTTGGGGGGGACTCATGTCAAAGTTGGGCCTTGGGGGACCTCATTCAATAAATCCCCATTCAATAAACCGACTGAAATAGGCCCTTAGCACTAATTAAGAGTGACGTATAAAAATATGACAACTGTACCGACTGAAATAGGCCTCTAGCACTAAAAAATAAAATTATACAAACACGACATTATTTCATTATTTAAAACATGAAAATCTGACATTGACAGATTTTAATTTAGTGCCAGAGGCCTACTGCTAAACTTGTTAATATCGACAAATTCTTCTTTTGTTAATTCGTAACGATCTAAATTCCATGATAAAGTTTTCATTAAATCAAACCAATGTGTTTCAGCTGCAGATATTGTAACATATAACGTCGGAAGTCCAAACTGTCATATAGCCGCAAAACAACGTTTTTTCTCTTTTTCCCAATGAGAGGGAGGTGTACCTTGGGGGGACTCATGTCAAATTTGGGACTTGGGGGGACTCATGTCAAAATTGGGCCTGGATGACTCATGTCAAAGTTGGGCCTTGGGGGGACTCATGTCAAAGTTGTACCTTGGGGGGACTCACGTCAAAGTTGGGCCTGGGGGGGACTCATGTCAAAGTTGGGCATTGGGGGAGGGACTCATGTCAAAGTTGTACCTTGGGGGGACACATGTCAAAGTTGTACCTTGGGGGGACTCATGTCAAAGTTGTACCTTGGGGGGACTCATGTCAAAGTTGGGCCTGGGGGGGACTCATGTCAAAGTTGGGCCTTGGGGGAGGGACTCCTGTCAAAGTTGTACCTTGGGGGGGACTCATGTCAAAGTTGGGCCTTGGGGGGACTCATGTCAAAGTTGTACCTTTGGGGGGGACTCATGTCAAAGTTGGGCCTGGGGGGACTCATGTCAAAGTTGTACCTTGGGGGGACTCATGTCAAAGTTGTACCTTGGGGGGACTCATGTCAATGTTGGGCCTTGGGGGGGACTCATGTCAAAGTTGGGCCTTGGGGGAGACTCATGTCAAAGTTGTACCTTGGGGGGACTCATGTCAAAGTTGGGCCTGGGGGGACTCATGTCAAAGTTGGGCCTTGAGGGGACTCATGTCAAAGGTGGGCCTGGGGTGGACTCATGTCAAAGTTGGGCCTTGGGGGGACCTCATTCAATAAATCCCCATTCAATAAACCGACTGAAATAGGCCCTTAGCACTAACTAAGAGTGACGTATAAAAATTCGACAACTGTACCGACTGAAATAGGCCTCTAGCACTAAAAAATAAAATTATACAGACACGACATTATTTCATTATTTAAAACATGAAAATCTGACATTGACACATTTTAATTTAGTGCCAGAGGTTTACTGCTAAACTTGTTAATATCGACAAATTCTTCTTTAGTTAATTCGTGACGATCTAAATTCCATGATAAAGTTTTCATTAAATCAAACCAATGTGTTTCAGCTGCAGATATTGTAACAAATAACGTTGGAAGTCCAAACTGTCTTATAGCCGCAAAACAACGTTTTTTCTCTTTTTCCCAATGAGGGTGAGGTGTGCCTTGGGGGGGACTCATGTCAAAGTTGGGGCTTGGGGGAACTCATATCAAAGTTGGGCCTGGGGGGGACTCATGTCAAAGATGGGCCTTGGGGAGACTCATGTCAAAGTTGTACCTTGGGGGGGACTCACGTCAAAGTTGGTCCTGGGGGGGACTCATGTCAAAGTTGGGCCTTGGGGGGACTCATGTCAAAGTTGTACCTTGGGGGGGACTCATGTCAAAGTTGTGCCTGGGGGGACTCATGTCAAAGTTGTGCCTTGGGGGGGACTCATGTCAAAGTTGTACCTTGGGGGGGACTCATGTCGAAGTTGGGCCTGGGGGGACTCATGTCAAAGTTGGGCCTGGGGGGGACTCATGTCAAAGTTGGGCCTGGGGGGGACTCATGTCAAAGTTGGGCCTGGGGGGGACTCATGTCAAAGTTGTACCTTCGGGGGGACTCATGTCAAAGTTGAGCCTGGGGGGAGACTCATGTCAAACTTGGGCCTTGGGGGGGACTCATGTCAAAGTTGTACCTTGGGGGGGACTCATGTCAGAGTTGGGCCTGGGGGGACTCATGTCAAAGTTGGGCCTGGGGGGGACTCATGTCAAAGTTGGGCCTTGGGGGGACTCATGTCGAAGTTGTACCTTGGGGGGGACTCATGTCAAAGTTGGGCCTTGGGGGACCTCATTCAATAAATCCCCATTCAATAAACCGACTGAAATAGGCCCTTAGCACTAATTAAGAGTGACGTATAAAAATATGACAACTGTACCGACTGAAATAGGCCTCTAGCACTAAAAAATAAAATTATACAAACACGACATTATTTCATTATTTAAAACATGAAAATCTGACATTGACAGATTTTAATTTAGTGCCAGAGGCCTACTGCTAAACTTGTTAATATCGACAAATTCTTCTTTTGTTAATTCGTAACGATCTAAATTCCATGATAAAGTTTTCATTAAATCAAACCAATGTGTTTCAGCTGCAGATATTGTAACATATAACGTCGGAAGTCCAAACTGTCATATAGCCGCAAAACAACGTTTTTTCTCTTTTTCCCAATGAGAGGGAGGTGTACCTTGGGGGGACTCATGTCAAATTTGGGACTTGGGGGGACTCATGTCAAAATTGGGCCTGGATGACTCATGTCAAAGTTGGGCCTTGGGGGGACTCATGTCAAAGTTGTACCTTGGGGGGACTCACGTCAAAGTTGGGCCTGGGGGGGACTCATGTCAAAGTTGGGCATTGGGGGAGGGACTCATGTCAAAGTTGTACCTTGGGGGGACACATGTCAAAGTTGTACCTTGGGGGGACTCATGTCAAAGTTGTACCTTGGGGGGACTCATGTCAAAGTTGGGCCTGGGGGGGACTCATGTCAAAGTTCGGCCTTGGGGGAGGGACTCCTGTCAAAGTTGTACCTTGGGGGGGACTCATGTCAAAGTTGGGCCTTGGGGGGACTCATGTCAAAGTTGTACCTTTGGGGGGACTCATGTCAAAGTTGGGCCTGGGGGGACTCATGTCAAAGTTGTGCCTTGGGGGGACTCATGTCAAAGTTGTACCTTGGGGGGACTCATGTCAAAGTTGTACCTTGGGGGGACTCATGTCAAAGTTGGGCCTTGGGGGGGACTCATGTCAAAGTTGGGCCTTGGGGGAGACTCATGTCAAAGTTGTACCTTGGGGGGGACTCATGTCAAAGTTGGGCCTGGGGGGGACTCATGTCAAAGTTGTACCTTTGGGGGGGACTCATGTCAAAGTTGGGCCTGGGGGGACTCATGTCAAAGTTGTGCCTTGGGGGGACTCATGTCAAAGTTGTACCTTGGGGGGACTCATGTCAAAGTTGTACCTTGGGGGGGACTCATGTCAAAGTTGGGCCTTGGGGGGACTCATGTCAAAGTTGGGCCTTGGGGGAGACTCATGTCAAAGTTGTACCTTGGGGGGGACTCATGTCAAAGTTGGGCCTGGGGGGGACTCATGTCAAAGTTGGGCCTTGAGGGGACTCATGTCAAAGTTGGGCCTGGGGTGGACTCATGTCAAAGTTGGGCCTTGGGGGGACCTCATTCAATAAATCCCCATTCAATAAACCGACTGAAATAGGCCCTTAGCACTAACTAAGAGTGACGTATAAAAATTCGACAACTGTACCGACTGAAATAGGCCTCTAGCACTAAAAAATAAAATTATACAGACACGACATTATTTCATTATTTAAAACATGAAAATCTGACATTGACACATTTTAATTTAGTGCCAGAGGTTTACTGCTAAACTTGTTAATATCGACAAATTCTTCTTTAGTTAATTCGTGACGATCTAAATTCCATGATAAAGTTTTCATTAAATCAAACCAATGTGTTTCAGCTGCAGATATTGTAACAAATAACGTTGGAAGTCCAAACTGTCTTATAGCCGCAAAACAACGTTTTTTCTCTTTTTCCCAATGAGGGTGAGGTGTGCCTTGGGGGGGACTCATGTCAAAGTTGGGGCTTGGGGGAACTCATATCAAAGTTGGGCCTGGGGGGGACTCATGTCAAAGATGGGCCTTGGGGAGACTCATGTCAAAGTTGTACCTTGGGGGGGACTCACGTCAAAGTTGGTCCTGGGGGGGACTCATGTCAAAGTTGGGCCTTGGGGGGACTCATGTCAAAGTTGTACCTTGGGGGGGACTCATGTCAAAGTTGTGCCTGGGGGGACTCATGTCAAAGTTGTGCCTTGGGGGGGACTCATGTCAAAGTTGTACCTTGGGGGGGACTCATGTCGAAGTTGGGCCTGGGGGGACTCATGTCAAAGTTGGGCCTGGGGGGGACTCATGTCAAAGTTGGGCCTGGGGGGGACTCATGTCAAAGTTGGGCCTGGGGGGGACTCATGTCAAAGTTGTACCTTCGGGGGGACTCATGTCAAAGTTGAGCCTGGGGGGAGACTCATGTCAAACTTGGGCCTTGGGAGGGACTCATGTCAAAGTTGTACCTTGGGGGGACTCATGTCAGAGTTGGGCCTGGGGGGACTCATGTCAAAGTTGGGCCTGGGGGGGACTCATGTCAAAGTTGGGCCTTGGGGGGACTCATGTCGAAGTTGTACCTTGGGGGGGACTCATGTCAAAGTTGGGCCTTGGGGGACCTCATTCAATAAATCCCCATTCAATAAACCGACTGAAATAGGCCCTTAGCACTAATTAAGAGTGACGTATAAAAATATGACAACTGTACCGACTGAAATAGGCCTCTAGCACTAAAAAATAAAATTATACAAACACGACATTATTTCATTATTTAAAACATGAAAATCTGACATTGACAGATTTTAATTTAGTGCCAGAGGCCTACTGCTAAACTTGTTAATATCGACAAATTCTTCTTTTGTTAATTCGTAACGATCTAAATTCCATGATAAAGTTTTCATTAAATCAAACCAATGTGTTTCAGCTGCAGATATTGTAACATATAACGTCGGAAGTCCAAACTGTCATATAGCCGCAAAACAACGTTTTTTCTCTTTTTCCCAATGAGAGGGAGGTGTACCTTGGGGGGACTCATGTCAAATTTGGGACTTGGGGGGACTCATGTCAAAATTGGGCCTGGATGACTCATGTCAAAGTTGGGCCTTGGGGGGACTCATGTCAAAGTTGTACCTTGGGGGGACTCACGTCAAAGTTGGGCCTGGGGGGGACTCATGTCAAAGTTGGGCATTGGGGGAGGGACTCATGTCAAAGTTGTACCTTGGGGGGACACATGTCAAAGTTGTACCTTGGGGGGACTCATGTCAAAGTTGTACCTTGGGGGGACTCATGTCAAAGTTGGGCCTGGGGGGGACTCATGTCAAAGTTGGGCCTTGGGGGAGGGACTCCTGTCAAAGTTGTACCTTGGGGGGGACTCATGTCAAAGTTGGGCCTTGGGGGGACTCATGTCAAAGTTGTACCTTTGGGGGGGACTCATGTCAAAGTTGGGCCTGGGGGGACTCATGTCAAAGTTGTGCCTTGGGGGGACTCATGTCAAAGTTGTACCTTGGGGGGACTCATGTCAAAGTTGTACCTTGGGGGGACTCATGTCAAAGTTGGGCCTTGGGGGGGACTCATGTCAAAGTTGGGCCTTGGGGGAGACTCATGTCAAAGTTGTACCTTGGGGGGGACTCATGTCAAAGTTGGGCCTGGGGGGGACTCATGTCAAAGTTGTACCTTTGGGGGGGACTCATGTCAAAGTTGGGCCTGGGGGGACTCATGTCAAAGTTGTGCCTTGGGGGGACTCATGTCAAAGTTGTACCTTGGGGGGACTCATGTCAAAGTTGTACCTTGGGGGGACTCATGTCAAAGTTGGGCCTTGGGGGGGACTCATGTCAAAGTTGGGCCTTGGGGGAGACTCATGTCAAAGTTGTACCTTGGGGGGGACTCATGTCAAAGTTGGGCCTGGGGGGGACTCATGTCAAAGTTGGGCCTTGAGGGGACTCATGTCAAAGTTGGGCCTGGGGTGGACTCATGTCAAAGTTGGGCCTTGGGGGGACCTCATTCAATAAATCCCCATTCAATAAACCGACTGAAATAGGCCCTTAGCACTAACTAAGAGTGACGTATAAAAATTCGACAACTGTACCGACTGAAATAGGCCTCTAGCACTAAAAAATAAAATTATACAGACACGACATTATTTCATTATTTAAAACATGAAAATCTGATATTGACACATTTTAATTTAGTGCCAGAGGTTTACTGCTAAACTTGTTAATATCGACAAATTCTTCTTTAGTTAATTCGTGACGATCTAAATTCCATGATAAAGTTTTCATTAAATCAAACCAATGTGTTTCAGCTGCAGATATTGTAACAAATAACGTTGGAAGTCCAAACTGTCTTATAGCCGCAAAACAACGTTTTTTCTCTTTTTCCCAATGAGGGTGAGGTGTGCCTTGGGGGGGACTCATGTCAAAGTTGGGGCTTGGGGGAACTCATATCAAAGTTGGGCCTGGGGGGGACTCATGTCAAAGATGGGCCTTGGGGAGACTCATGTCAAAGTTGTACCTTGGGGGGGACTCACGTCAAAGTTGGTCCTGGGGGGGACTCATGTCAAAGTTGGGCCTTGGGGGGACTCATGTCAAAGTTGTACCTTGTGGGGGACTCATGTCAAAGTTGTGCCTGGGGGGACTCATGTCAAAGTTGTGCCTTGGGGGGGACTCATGTCAAAGTTGTACCTTGGGGGGGACTCATGTCGAAGTTGGGCCAGGGGGGACTCATGTCAAAGTTGGGCCTGGGGGGGACTCATGTCAAAGTTGGGCCTGGGGGGGACTCATGTCAAAGTTGGGCCTGGGGGGGACTCATGTCAAAGTTGTACCTTCGGGGGGACTCATGTCAAAGTTGAGCCTGGGGGGAGACTCATGTCAAACTTGGGCCTTGGGGGGGACTCATGTCAAAGTTGTACCTTGGGGGGGACTCATGTCAGAGTTGGGCCTGGGGGGACTCATGTCAAAGTTGGGCCTGGGGGGGACTCATGTCAAAGTTGGGCCTTGGGGGGACTCATGTCGAAGTTGTACCTTGGGGGGGACTCATGTCAAAGTTGGGCCTTGGGGGACCTCATTCAATAAATCCCCATTCAATAAACCGACTGAAATAGGCCCTTAGCACTAATTAAGAGTGACGTATAAAAATATGACAACTGTACCGACTGAAATAGGCCTCTAGCACTAAAAAATAAAATTATACAAACACGACATTATTTCATTATTTAAAACATGAAAATCTGACATTGACAGATTTTAATTTAGTGCCAGAGGCCTACTGCTAAACTTGTTAATATCGACAAATTCTTCTTTTGTTAATTCGTAACGATCTAAATTCCATGATAAAGTTTTCATTAAATCAAACCAATGTGTTTCAGCTGCAGATATTGTAACATATAACGTCGGAAGTCCAAACTGTCATATAGCCGCAAAACAACGTTTTTTCTCTTTTTCCCAATGAGAGGGAGGTGTACCTTGGGGGGACTCATGTCAAATTTGGGACTTGGGGGGACTCATGTCAAAATTGGGCCTGGATGACTCATGTCAAAGTTGGGCCTTGGGGGGACTCATGTCAAAGTTGTACCTTGGGGGGACTCACGTCAAAGTTGGGCCTGGGGGGGACTCATGTCAAAGTTGGGCATTGGGGGAGGGACTCATGTCAAAGTTGTACCTTGGGGGGACACATGTCAAAGTTGTACCTTGGGGGGACTCATGTCAAAGTTGGGCCTTGGGGGGACTCATGTCAAAGTTGTACCTTGGGGGGACTCATGTCAAAGTTGTACCTTGGGGGGACTCATGTCAAAGTTGGGCCTGGGGGGGACTCATGTCAAAGTTGGGCCATGGGGGGGACTCATGTCAAAGTTGTACCTTGGGGGGGGACTCATGTCACAGTTGTACCTTGGGGGGACTCATGTCAAAGTTGTGCCTGGGGGGGCTCATGTCAAAGTTGTGCCTTGGGTGGGGACTTATGTCAAAGTTGTGCCTGGGGGGACTCATGTCAAAGTTGTGCCTTGGGGGGGACTCATGTCAAAGTTGGGCCTTGGGGGGACTCATGTCAAAGTTGGGCCTTGGGGGAGGGACTCATGTCAAAGTTGTACCTTGGGGGGGACTCATGTCAAAGTTGGGCGTGGGGGGGACTCATGTCAAAGTTGGGCCTGGGGGGGACTCATGTCAAAGTTGGGCCTTGGGGGGACTCATGTCAAAGTTGTACCTTGGGGGGGACTCATGTCAAAGTTGGGCCTGGGGGGGACTCATGTCAAAGTTGTGCCTTGGGGGGGACTCATGTCAAAGTTGTACCTTGGGGGGGACTCATGTCAAAGTTGTACCTTGAGGGGGACTCATGTCAAAGTTGGGCCTGGGGGGAACTCATGTCAAAGTTGTGCCTTGGGGGGGACTCATGTCAAAGTTGTACCTTGGGGGGACTTATGTCAAAGTTGGGCCTGGGGGGGACTCATGTCAAAGTTGTGCCTTCGGGGGGACTTATGTCAAAGTTGGGCCTGGGGGGGACTCATGTCAAAGTTGTGCCTTGGGGGGACTCATGTCAAAGTTGTACCTTGGGGGGACTCATGTCAAAGTTGGGCCTGGGGGGACTCATGTCAAAGTTGGGCCTTGGGGGAGGGACTCCTGTCAAAGTTGTACCTTGGGGGGGACTCATGTCAAAGTTGGGCCTTGGGAGGACTCATGTCAAAGTTGTACCTTTGGGGGGGACTCATGTCAAAGTTTGGCCTGGGGGGGACTCATGTCAATGTTGTGCCTTGGGGGGACTCATGTCAAAGTTGTACCTTGGGGGGACTCATGTCAAAGTTGTACCTTGGGGGGACTCATGTCAAAGTTGGGCCTTGGGGGGGACTCATGTCAAAGTTGGGCCTGGGGGGGACTCATGTCAAAGTTGTGCCTTGGGGGGGGGACTTATGTCAAAGTTGTGCCTGGAGGACTCATGTCAAAGTTGTGCCTTGGGGGGGACTCATGTCAAAGTTGGGCCTTGGGCGGACTCATGTCAAAGTTGGGCCTGGGGGGGACTCATGTCAAAGTTGGGCCTTGGGGGAGGGACTCATGTCAATGTTGTACCTTGGGGGGGACTCATGTTAAAGTTGGGCCTGGGGGGACTCATGTCAAATTTGGGCCTGGGGGGGACTCATGTCAAAGTTGGGCCTTGGGGGACTCATGTCAAAGTTGTACCTTGGGGGGGACTCATGTCAAAGTTGGGCCTGGGGGGGACTCATGTCAAAGTTGTACCTTGGGGGGGACTCATGTCAAAGTTGTACCTTGAGGGGGACTCATGTCAAAGTTGGGCCTGGGGGGGACTCATGTCAAAGTTGTGCCTTGGGGGGGACTCATGTCAAAGTTGTACCTTGAGGGGGACTCATGTCAAAGTTGGGCCTGGGGGGGACTCATGTCAAAGTTGTGCCTTGGGGGGGACTCATGTCAAAGTTGTACCTTGGGGGGGACTCATGTCAAAGTTGGGCCTGGGGGACTCATGTCAAAGTTGGGCCTGGGGGGGACTCATGTCAAAGTTGGGCCTTGGGGGGACTCATGTCAAAGTTGTACCTTGGGGGGGACTCATGTCAAAGTTGGGCCTTGGGGGGACTCATGTCAAAGTTGTACCTTGGGGGGGACTCATGTCAAAGTTGGGCCTGGGGGGGGACTCATGTCAAAGTTGTGCCTTGGGGGACTTCATTCAATAAATCCCCATTCAATAAACCGACTGAAATAGGCCCTTAGCACTATTAAGAGTGTATTATAAAAATTCGACAACGCTGTACCGACTGAAATAGGGGTACCTTGGGGGGGACTCATGTCAAAGTTAGGCCTGGGGGGGGACTCATGTCAAAGTTGTGCCTTGGGGGGACCTCATTCAATAAATCCCCATTCAATAAACCGACTGAAATAGGCCTCTAGCACTAATTAAGAGTGACGTATAAAAATTCGACAACTGTACTGACTGAAATAGGCCTCTAGCACTAAAAAAAACTGTTAAACCCCGTTTAGGTCGACCTGGACCAACAGCACGTCAACTGAGGGCTGCCAAAAGAATCGACGAAAAGAATCCTTATTGCAAGGCTGCAGATGCGGGAGCACAGCTGAATGTGAGTCGCCGTAAAGCTATCAGATATCTTCATAAGTTAGGATATCATGGGAGAGCTACTAGACGAAAATCTCTTCTCACTGCAGCCAATAAAAAAAAAAAAAAGAATAAGCAACTGCAATGTTCAAACATGATTTGACATTTTGGCAGCATGTCATCTTCTCAGATGAGTCCACTTTTGCTCAGTTTTCATGTAACGTACGCACATGGATCTGGAGACAAACCACACAAGAATTTAGCCTAACTCGATTACAACCAACTGTAGAGCATGGCGGATTTTCCATTCTCGCGTGGGGTGCGATTTGGGTCACTGGAAAATCACAGCTAGTGGAATGCGTGTGTAACGTTAAAAGTGAAAAATACATTGTCATATTGGAGAAGGATCTTTTGCCAATATTCTCATGTGGGGTAATGAATAAATCATCGACGCTTCTCATGGAAGATGGCGCTCCTTGCCACACGGATGAAAGGACCAAAGAATGGGAAGCAAAACAGGGAATTCGAAAGCTTCCATGACCCCAGTCAGTCACCGGATATGAACCCCAGAGAACACGTATGGACTGCTCGATCGTGCAGCTAAGCGATGTCCACGACAACCTAATTCTCGTAAAGAACTTTTGCAATGTGTACGTGAGGAGTGGACTAAAATTTCTCATGCTAAGATAGCAGAACTCATTGCTTCCATGCCAGACAGAGTAAAGGATTTGAAAAAAAAAAAAAAAAAAAAAAAAAAACAAGGGTTCAACTAACTTCTAACGTACATATTTTGTTTTTGTATCAAGTAGATACTATGAAATAAATAACATTGTTTAAAAATTATGGTGTTTACTTATGACATGTCTCTGTACACAAAACGTGCTTTTTTGCAGATAAAAAGTATGTTCATTCTATTTTGCTTAGGGAAGCCTATAGATGTTCCACTATACTTAACAGAAATTTCACCTATAAACGTAACGTATTTGAATTGTTTTGGATGGCCCTGTACACGAACCCTTTGCTTGATCTCAACGAATAGTTTAGTGTAGCATCTCTATCTGATATAGACGTAAAATACCGAGATCGGTCTTCCTGTTACTATTTGTTCTTGAGATATGTTGATAACAGACATACAGACAGACACTCACACACGCACTCAGACCAACCTCTGGAAACATTTTATTTGGATTCAGAAGACCTCAAAACCTGTAACTATAACAAAATCTTGATTTCGAAAATTTGACCCTAAAACAATACTTTCTCTATCATATGTATGGGTAAGAGAAAGTGAAAATGTTTACTACACACGTAGCTGATCATGAATATCTCAAAAACAAAATTCTTTATTTTTGAGAAATTTTTGATTTGAAATAACTATATATCAGCAGTCATAGCATCTTACTTTTTTCATAGTGGTATGAAAAAGTAGGACGGTGTGACCCCTGATATGTTAACCGGATTGAATTCAAACAATAATTAATTTAATGAATTAATTTTTATTTAAATTATTATTATTATTATTATTAAAACTTTGTAAGTAAACATTATAAACTGCAAAATCTCAAAACAGTTGTCTCAGGTCAAAGCAATAGCATTGCCTTTCATCGGGTGAAAAAAATTAGGCACGATCGCATCTTCAAAGAAGCAAGATACACGCATGCCTAACGAAAAAATTAACGTGATTCCTGCATTGGGTTTTCTCTGGAGTATCATTTATTAAATTTCGGACTTGTGCTGGCATCTACTGAACGGAGAAGTGAAAAAAGTTTAAAAAATAACAAAGAAAATTTTTTGAAACATTATTGCATAAGAAATTTTTAAATGCTTAATTCATAGTGAAAACCAATGAATTTTAAAGGGTTAACTAAACAAAAACAAATATGTTGTTCTAGCAATTGCGCAGATAATATAGAATATATGTCAATTATTTGAAATGGTATTTTAACTTGAATAGTTGCATAGTTTAAAAAATCTTAAAAACACAATGAAGTAATTATACACAATGTGTTACGAAAGGCTATATCTTCCTTCATCAGTTGAACAAGAAAACACGGACTACCCCTACAAAAGCAAATTCAAAATGAAGTAAAAAAGGGAAGTAAAAGAGAGAGACAACAGATATAGCGAATTAGATTAAGAGTAAAGCAAACTAGTAGGAAGAGAATGAGAATAACCAATTTTAAAACAGTCCTTTTTGTAATTTTCCTATTCTATTGAAAAAATCCCATCCTGTCAGAAAATGAATTACGTGAAATCCACTATTCTGAAACAGATGTTCGAAAATTCATAAATTTAACCAAACTATGCTACACTCGAACTATTTTTGAAATCAATAAATGTTATAAACCATCTGACGGTTTTGTCATAAGCAATATTTTTCCTTTTCTTTCTCGGTAACTTTATACATCCTAGTTTAAAGTAAAGATGTTAGATGTATTCAATTTCAATTTTTGGTTGCGTACATTAAGAATTTTTTCGTCCTAATTGAAACACCCAAGGAGCCAAGAGTAAGGCCTGTTGGGATGCTTATTTTCCATTAAAAATAATAATAGTAATAATAGTAAAAGAATAAATAGAGTTGTTTTCAAGAATGGTCTTCGTGTGTGGGCCCCCAGATTCATGGGAACGAAGAGAGAGTATTCATATTTCCATCCTCGCCTTGGGTTTTATGAGTAAAAAGGGATCGTTGAGAAACAGAGCTGCGCGGGAGGTTTATTATGGTTTTAGGACCCCTGTTTTAGCCGAAAGGACCCTTCAGAGACTGGCTTCAAGTTCGGTTTCTTTTGATATCCCTTTGATGTGGGGAATCGAATTGACGCGAGGCAGGAGAGAGTTTCCCTCGGCTGACAAACCTCCTACTGCGATCGAAATTGGGTCTCTTTTGTAAAAGAGCAATAAAAAGTAATGTCCTTCATTGTAAATGTGTGCAAAATGTCAAGGGTCGCTTTCGGACAATGGATAATTTATGAGTTTTGAAGCGCTGCATAGTAGCTAGTCTCTGAAGGATCCTGAAGTGCTGCAGTACTGGGTAGAAGGAATTCTGTTTTTTACGCACTTCGTCTTTAGAAAGGATGTAAGCAGTACGTTGGAGAAATTCTCTCTTATACACGAACGTGGCGTGTTACCGGACGAGGTTTCGCCAGACGATAGAGAAAAATGGGGCCTGAAATGCTCCGCCCCTGATGTCTTGAATAATGGCTGCTCCGTTGGCAAAGCATCACATCTTTCAAGACTTATTCCTATTCAGCTTGGGAATACCTGTCATTGTTGACGCTTATGCATAATATGAGCGGATTTGCTTCCGAGATGTTGCCAGTCCTTTAGGTGCTATAATTTAAAATAAAAGATGATGCATAGAGATTGAAGTCCAGATCTTGATACAGCGGTATACGAAGCATGCGTTTTTCGGCGTTAAAAGTGAATCGAAGACATTTCCCGTGGTTGTTGCCTAAAATAAATAGAATTGAGTCCCGGATTTCGGTTTAATTGATCAACTTGCTATCTGGTTTACAGTCTCCAAAGCTCCCACTGTATGGTTTACCCTGGATATGTATTGATTCTGTGAGAAATCTGAGCAGTCCTTGCCCATCCTAGGAGTCCCCTGAGCTTGTTGATAGTATACATAAGCTGACCAGATCAAAGTACCTTTATAAGAGAGGAGCGTTAAAAATTGCTACAATTATCGAATTATGGATGCTTTTTTTCCTTCCTAATAAATAAGGACTAAAAATAAAGTATTACTGATTAATAATTTACTTTCTACAATTTTTTAAAACTTAGAAAAATGCCTTAAAAAAAGGAAGTCCCCATTTGTCCCCAGATAATGGAGATGTTTGGTCAGTATAAGTATACACCGTGTGACGAGAACATTGTAATGGACATTCGCATACATGCTTTCATCGAGTGAAGACGCTTCCTGTTTCGCTGCGCGCAGTACGATTTTCGCACTGCACCTTCTTCCTGCTGCTTGAGCCGAGGGTTAGTTTACTGCATTGTCGCTGGTCGGGGACTTTTTCAAGGCCAGAATAGTATTTTCGGGCGCAACGGTTGCTTCCCTCGTGAAGAAGATGATGTTGGTGATTGAAGGTATGGATACTTCGGGCGGCTCTCCTAATGAGGAGTTCGTCACAGACCCTGAAAAGCTGAAGGAACTTATGAGTATTATGAAGAAGCTACTAGCCAGGTACTGCGAGTTGGATTGCAGACTGGACAAGCTTCGTGTAAAGAAGAAAAGGACGGAAGAAGAAGAGAGAGAGTTCGACGGAGGCATTTTGAGCAAGAGACTTCAAATTCATGCTGAAATGGTTAGCATCTGCAAGGTAACTGATTTTTCTGTTTAATGACTCGCCACCATCCGTTCCTGTGGGGGTTACTCCGACATAGACGCAGGAGAACTCGTCCCGTGAGATGGCGCCATCTAGTGCCGTCGACGAGCATTAAAATCAAAATCATCGCAGGAACAAGAGGCCTTCTGAGTCTGAGGTCGAACTAACCGAGACCCAGGATTTCACGGTCGTCACTAAACGTAGCGCCAAAAGGAAGGCTGTGTTAGGCAATTCTAAGGAAATCTCCCCTTCTAATATGGAGGTCGAGTCGAGTCAATCCGTTAGGAAAATTCAACTCCCACCCATTTTTATTCTGCCACCTTCTGACTGGCAAGCTTTTCTTACCGACCTTAAAACTTTAAGAGATTAGACCTTAAACTTAAAACTAAGACGTCAGGTAAATTTCTAAAAGTTACTTGCTCAACTGAGGACAATTTTAGGAAAATTCAGGCTAAATTATCGAAAATGAAAGTTCAATTCAAGACCTTCATCTTGGATTCTGAAAAACCTTTAAAGGTAGTCATTAGAGGTCTTCCGGTCAACACTTCTGTTGAGAGGATCCAACAAGCCCACAACTATCGTTACGATTTTGAAGACACCACAGTTGTTTAACTTTATAGAGGGCCTGTGTCTGAAAAACATGCCTCTTTTCCAAATTTCTCTTCCTAAGTCCAAAATTTTGGACACTATTTTTAAAAATTACCGAACTTATGGGGATGTAAGTCAGCATAGAAGAGTATCGTGGAAGGACAGGCCCCACACAGTGCTTAAACTGTCAAGGCTTTTTTTCACTCCTCTGCGGCCTGTGCCCTGCCCCCAAAATGCGTTAAATGCGCCGGGGATCAAAGGACTGCACGAAGGACTTTGATACGTCCTGCCGGTGTGTGCGCTGTGGAGGGGAGCATCCTGCGAACATTTATAGCTTCCCCAAGTTTCCTAAGTCCGCCCCCCCCCCTAAAAGTAAAAATCAAAAGAAAAAGAATAATGCCAATAAACTTCCGACCGATAGGGTTGAGAATAGAACTTTCATTTCCAGAAAGGTTGAAACAGCCCAATCTTTTTCGGGCATTGCCCAGTTACGTAGCGAGGCGGTTGCCCCTCACTGCATCTACGGATGTTGACTGGATTCACATTATGTTGAGTGAAATCCGCAGTTTGTCTTAATTGTTTTTCCAACCCTCATGTAATTTCTTTTTCGGCTACGCATGTTCCCGTCTTCTCGGAACTTGAATTCTTTCACCATTGAAATCTGGAATGCCAATGGACTTCTGGATAAAGCACATGACTTTAGGGACTTTGTTAACTCGTAATAATTTAGACTTAATTTTGGTCACTGAGACCCACTTTCTCCAGGGACGCACTGTTCGTATTGCTAACTATGAGATTTTCAATGTCGACTGGCCTCATAGTCTGCAAGCTTCCGGCGGCACTGGTATTTATGTTAAAAATGGTTTTAATGGTTTCTCTCATTAATATTCCCAATCTAAATTGTACCGAAACCACGCCTATTGTTCTAGATTTCCCCTTATTTTAGATTTGTTAATTGCAGCTGTTTATGTACAAAGTACTAGGCAAAGGAATAACCTGCTAGAGCAAGATCTTACCTGTCTCTTTAATTCTTTTCCAAATTTTATCCTTGAAGGTGATTTTAATTCTACTCATTCGTCTTGGAACTGTCCAAGAAGTAACACGGTTAATTTAAGAAGGTGGGTGGATCAAAATTTTGCGCAAATTCAAGCGCCCCCCGAACCCACCATCGTGGGATCTCAAAATATATTGGACTTTGCTATCACCCGCAATTTTACGTTTGCCTACAGCATTCAAACGCTGAATGATCTAGACTCTTATCACCTAGACTCTTATCAACTAGACTCTTATCACCTACCTATTGTCTTGAGGTATGATGTGGGATCATACGATCTGGATCTGAGAACGGCTCTATCTACAAGGTGGAGTCAGTTCGCGGATATTCTTTTGGAACGTGAGGTTCCATCTCTTATCCCAGACTCCAAAGAAGAAGTTGAGCAAGCGGTAGCCGTGCTTGGGGACTCACTCCGAGAGGCTTACACGCAGAGCTCTGAATCTCGAAAAAGATCGAGCGACTACTACAGATTGTCGGATAGCATCAGGGAAATAATCAGAGATCGAAATCATGCTCGCAGGCAAAGGCAGGTTTATAGGACTCCCTATTTCAGGAATAAGATAAACATGGCTTATTCGTAGTGTTAGAGCTGTAATTAAGGAGTTCAGTAAAACACGTTTTAACAATTTTGTCGAATCTCTCTCGACTGAGGACAACACAATTTGGAGGGCCGACTCCCGCATTCGTAGGACACGAACACATATTTCTGCCATTATTAGCCCTAACGGCATGGCTTATAGTAACACTGGAAAGTATGAGGCAATTGCCGAAAGTCTTAGAAGTCAGTTTTCACCTCATTCGGACATTGTTAACCCATTCGTCGAGAACATGGTCGACCACAGGGTTCAAAATTTATTACACACTGACAAACATAACACTCTTCAACCTGCTTTACCCTCCGAGGTTCAGGATTATATTTCGGGCTTGAAACAGCGCAAGGAACCCGGTGAGGATCTTATCACCAATAATATGTTAATTAATCTACCTCTCCGTTTTATTTTTTATATTACTTTAATCATTAATTGCATGTTAAATCTCAATATCTTTCCCGATTGTTGGAAGAAAGCTATCGTTGTCCCCTTACGAAGGGTGGGGGACAAGATATTCACTCTCATTCTAGCTATCAACCTATTTCTTTGCTCTCTAGTCTCTCGAAGGTTTATGTGTAAGTTCTCGTCCGCCGATTGAATGAATCCCTTGACTCTCATGACAAGGTTATACCCGAGAAATTCGAGTTTAGGACTCGTCATTCTACACAACAATAGTTGTGGAGAGTGACTGAATTAATTTACGATGGATACCAAACCAGCGGTGTGGCGGGAATTATATTTCTCGACGTGCAAAAGGCCTTTGACAAGGTCTGGCATGCCGGCCTTCTCTTTAAGATGGCTGAGTTAGGTATATCTGACAAGCTAATTAAAATCTTTGCTGACTACATCTCTAACAGGTCCTTCGTGGTGTAAGTGGAAACTCCCTCTCTAGCCCGAAGCCTGTTCTCAGTTCTGTTCCTCAAGGCTCTCTCGCCGGGCCCCGCCTTTTTAACATCTACATTAACGACATTCCGCGCAAGCCCGATATCAACTTAGCATTATTTGCTAATGATACTGCCATTATGTACAGACACACACGACCACACACCGTGTTTGTAAAACTCCAGGACTACTTTGATTCGTATGCTATTCGGCTCAACAAGTGGAAAATTAAAGTTAATAGCTCTAAAAGTGCCGCCATCTTCTTCACTAATAAATCCTATTCCCCGACATTAACTTTACTCTCAAGAATGATCCTATTCCCTGGGAAACTTCTTATAAATACCTAGGAATTCCCCTAGATTCTAAATTATTGTGGCATAAGCATATCTCAGAGACTCTGAAACAGGCGCATAATGCCACCGCCCCCCCTCTTTCCTCTTTTGGCTTGGAATAGCCACCTGTCTGTTAAAAATAAATTGTTACTGTACAAGTCCATGATCCGACCCATCTTGACTTACGGGTCCGCGGTGTTCGGATCTGCCTCAAAGACTGTGCTAAAAAAAAATTCAAGTATTCCAAAACAAGCAATTGCGTAGGTTTGTTCAAGCCCATCGCTACGTTCGCAATGTTGTCATTCACAAAGACCTGAAAATTAGGCCTATTTATTCTGAAATTAAGAAACTTGCATTGAAGTTTCACAGGTTTATCCCAAAAGTCCAGAATCCTGTGTTAAACGCCATAAGGAGGTACGGTCCCAGAATCGGACGGGCCAAGAAACGCCCACTTGCCATCCTTTACAGGGAGGACGGGTTTGTCCCGGTCTCCAAACGTAGAAGGCGAGATCCTTCAGGTGTTACATAACACAGAATTCTCACTCCAAATTCATTTTTCCCGTAGATAGAATAAATATTTTATTCTTTTACATTTGGCTATCCTCCCGACAACTGCAACCTAATAAATATTTAAATAATTGAATATAATTAGTAAATAATTGAATATATCTTTCTAACTTGTAAATAGTATTAAAAAAAAATATTTTATTTAGTAATGTAAATAGTGTAAATACCTTTTTCTCTGACTGCTTAACAGTCTTGTTAGGCTAAATTTCTTTATTTTTAATTATTCTGGCTGCTTAAAAGTCTCGTTAGGCTCTTCCTAATAATCTTAAATTAGTAAAAAAAAAGTTTGTATGACTAGTGCTAGGGCACTAATAGGCCACCGCACTTTAGAATGTAGAAAAAGAGGGGGGGGGGCTAAAAACCCGTAGAAATAGCATGGGACGAAAAAAAAAAACTCACAATGTCAAGTGTTAAAAAAAAAAAAAGAGAGAGAGAGAGAGAGTCTCACGCCGGAAGTAATAAAAGGACAAAATTGACTAGAAAAAGACACCGAGAAGCAGGTGGGTAGGGCTGGGGCATTAGACATGTCGTCCAGGATTAATACGTCTCGCCTCTTTGCTCTTTGCTCTACTGCCTCATGACCTCACAGCTTCCTGTTCGGCTCTGCTCTGCCTCTCTCTTCCGTCAAGCTGCATCTGCAACTAATCATCACGCCAGGGATCCTTGGGAACGACGCACTCCGCTCAACGTACCGAGAATCTATAATATGCAAGACCTCTCCATGTATTTCTCCTCTCCTCAGGTGGAGTTCAGTGACTGTCTTGACAGTCGTAGGCACTTCTTCAAGCCCCCGTGATGATGATGATGATGATGACATTGTAATGGCTCGGGGTGATTTTTCGTGTAACAGTTCTCTCAGGTGCGAATTGTATATTAGTAAAGAGCCATTATATATTACGGACAAATCTTAAGAGACTGTTTATTGGCAAAGAACTCGCTTCACGCCGGATCCTCGGTAAGCTCTTTTGAAAAACTTTTGAATTATTGCTTTATACGAGAGTTAACTTTAATAGTTACCTAAATTTTATTTTAAAAGGTTGAACGTATGTACTTATATATTTAAGTTTTATCATATTAATATTTAGAAGTGTAATAATAAATTAATGATATTTTATTTTTAATGAGGAAATGAATAGTAGTTTGTAGGACTGTATATGATAAAAGGAAAAATTCTTTTCATGTCAAAAATTGGTTCATCTAACGTATTTCGGGGTCTCACATTAGAAGGTAACATTTATAGGTTAGAAAAATTGTATAAACTTGTTCTAGAGAATAATTTAGAGACCTCAATTTATGAAGATATAAACTGGTGTAATAATATCATTGTTAGAATCGAAATAAAGAATTCAGCAAAGGCATTTATTCTTGAGTATTAATTAACGTAGTTATTTTGTAAATTTAAGAATTTTAATACTGGTTTATTAATTAAAGAGAAAAACAGGAACTTGATCACGGCTGTAAAGTTTTATTTTCTATTAGAAAGGAAATTAATGAGTGTAATTTTGATGGAATTTAATTATTTCTAAATTTAAATTTGAGCCCATTGGCAAAGTCATTTTAAAAAACATAGGCTCAGCAGTTCCTGACCATCATCAACAGCCCACTGGGCAGCTTTGTGATGTTAATCAATCCAACAAAACTGTGGCTGAAAACCCTTCTGATGTTTCCCTTTTCTCGTAGTTCTAACAAGGAAAGTCCTTTGTTCAATATTCATATCTTATTTAGAAATAAATGTGTAATACCATAAGATGACGCTGCCTGTCCAGTGAATTTACATACACACAGTGTAAATGGTTTGACTATATATTTCCTTTCGAAAATGATAAAAATATTTAAGTGCAACAATTTATCGTTTTCCATAAATTAAACGTTTAACGGCTATGCAGTGACATGAGTAGGAATTTGGGATGCAAACATAAATAATCTGGTGTGTCACTCACACGACTTTCTCTTACTTTGAAATTTAATACTATAAATACAGGATGGAAATTAAGAGGTAACATAAGGAGTTCTGCTATGTAATCCTATGTTAAAATAATTCAAATTAGGCTTCGGAAGAGTTTTATTTGATAATTAATTCTGTGAGGGGGGCGCTCGTTTATTTACTGCACCTACATTTATACAGAATTTAAATCTATTATTAAAATTAAAAGTTCACTTAAAATTATTTAGATAACTTTCACATGCAACATTCCTTGAAACTTATCAGTCTTTATCAAACTTTTCCAGCAACAAATTTATACTAATTTGAAAATACAACTTTGGGATTGCCTGAAATTATTCGTTTTTAAGTTAATTTAAGAGACACAGAGAATAATCAAACTTTAAAAAACTTGACTATCGTAATCAGGAAACCTCAAAACGTGTAAATACACAAAAAAACAAGCGATGAATATTTAGCTTAAAAACATACATTATTTATCATATGTCTATGAAGAATTCATTTCCATTCCAGAGCAGCTTTCCTGGACATGATAAACTATTATCGTAAAACACTTCCACTAACAATATAAAAGAAAGTTATCGCTTAAATATTTGCAACCTTGTATATCTTTTGAAGAATATGTACAAACCACATAGTGCACCTAAATACAATCCTTTAGTAAAAATATACGGCACAACCTGAAATACACTTCCATCAATTTTCAGCTATTGTCGCACTATAATCTAGTTCCTTTGTGTAGCCCTGTAAACGAACAGTGAATGATTTCCAAACCATATTCTACATGAGGCATGTTTTTATGCATATAAAAAATTATGTTCATTTCATTTGGTTTACTGCAGTCTATAGATGTTAAACTCTTCTTACCTGCAAATATGATACACATTTAGAATACCGAGTTTGGAATTTCCGCTACTATTTGTTCTTGAGATATGCTGATAACACACACACACACAGACAAACCGCTAAAATAATGATTTTCGGATTCAGGGGACCTCAAAACGTGTAAAAAAAACAAAAAAAAAAAAAGCAATACTTTGTCTACCTTATGGGTAAGAGAAAGTAAAGAAAATTATATTTTTCCGATATTATGTGCTGCAAGAAAATCGCATTGTAAAATTTATTTTTATTTCAAAATTAAGTGTTTGAAACTTATACAGGTTGTAGTAAACGATTAGGGTGGGGGGGGGGGATAACTTTGCAATAGACAACGTAATCAATAGGCAACATTTTATACTAAATTCAAATATTCCTAACTCAAAACTCCATTTTTTTTTCGCAGCAGAAAAAAAAAAAAAAGATACTAAACTGGAAATTAACAGCAAAGCAAACCCCATCTTCTCCCGCCCTTGCCTTCCCGGATTACTATTTTAATGCGAGAGAAAAATTAAAAGAGGCTGCAATATTGTTCAGGGGGCATTTTTACTCTCGGAGGAAGTAACAGTTCCCTTTCCTTCTGAAATAAGAAATCAATAATCTGCGCAATACTCCACGTCAAAATGTCAGACGGTTCAGTAAAATATTTAACTAGAGTAAATGTTTGCTACAAAATCAAATTTCGTGTCAGGGGATAATAGCGCATTATTTTGTATATTTTGTTTTGCAATACCTGTTACACAACGCCAATGCCCTATAAATACAATCTTTCCACTTCTACTACTTTAATAAACCTCTACAAAATCGAGCATTCATACACAGAATAAAGCCAGAAACATTTTTTTTAAAAATACCAGATCCGACATTCTAAGTTGTAATATTTAACTAGAGAGAAAATTTAATAATTTAACTAAAATGTTTATTTTGAATACGAAACAAACGAATTATTTAGTAATCAACTGAACAATAAAAAAATAATAATAATTTAATACGAAATATGATTTATTTATTTTAATAAATGAACTTGATGAATGAACTTTAGGATACTGCCGAATAGTCTTTTATGTTTGCACTTTAATTATACATTGATTGCTTTTCCATTCAATTGCTGATATAAAAGGAAGGCATAATAAATTTCAGTATTAGTCGTTGTTTGTGTTTTATGAACTTGAAATTTTGTGCTTGAAATTTTTATCTTAACAAGGAATATATAATTAGAAAATAAAAAAAAAAGCACTGGCTTTATGTTATAGAAACTAATTTTGACTTTCAAGTACATTTTTCTCTTCATATTTGTCATAATTATATCTGTTGGAATGCTGCAAATTTATAGAAAAACAAATGTCTCTAATTTTGATCGTTTTAGTGACGGTTAATATATAACGTCACAAGTTTATAATTGTTATTTATTGTCCGAAACGATTATATAATTCATTTTTTTTTTTTTAAGTTTTTCAAATTATAATAAAATGGATAAGATTATATGGCAGTTTTTGGCCATAAGTGGTTTAAACTTCGTAAATCACCATTTTGGGCCATACGGAAAATGTTGCCAATTATTTTTCGGGATACTTTTCTCATATGCACTTACTTACGCTGCATTGGTAAATTTTAGATTCTTAAGCTACAGTAATTTTACAGAGGGAATTACTTATGCCATATTGCCTGTGCTCTGTGTTCTAATGTGGCATTCTGCTTATTCTAGGAGAAAAAAAATTTCGAGAATTTTACTGAAAATTCGCATTTACAGAAAGAAATACAGCAAGTTAAGGAAGTCGGGACCCTACATAAATATGTTTTTAATCATCATGTTTGTGTTGCCATTTATTACATGCATAGTTGTTCAAGTAACAGCGGATATGGAAAGAGAGTCATTCACTTTCTACACCTTTGGTTATCCTATACATAACAAATTTTGGAAAAGAGTTCTTCTGTTCAACGCGAACCTCATCTACTTTCTTTTCTGCACGGGTTGTCCGTCTTATTTAACTTTCTGTTTGAATATTCTACTTTTCAGATGTTCTGAACTATTATCTAGTTATTGCACAGAGCTCCAGACCCATTTACGAACGAAGGCAAATAAGAACAATGACATTTTAAAATTGTTCTTTGAAATGATAAAACTCGTTAAAAGTATAAACCACGCTATACAGAATCTTTCATTCTTCATTGTTTTCTATAACTTAAACGGTATTTTCGCAACACTGCAAATAATGTCATACGCTAAACCGCATATGTTTACTATAAATTACATGGTTTCTGTAATCTTTTACGCCACATCATGTGTTCTGATGTTCGTTTCGTATACGATGTGTTGTTCGATGATTCCTGAAAACCTTTTGAGAATAAGAGAAACTGTGCGAGAGTTTATAAATGAACGGGGATCTAGAGATTTAATCAGTACTGAAAATACATTTTATCTACACAGAATTGAAACTGAAGAGATTGTATATGTATCGGCGTGTGGACTGTTTAATCTAACGCGGAGCTTCATTTTGTCGGCATTCGGTAGTGTTTTGACATACGGGTTGTTGCTTTTAGGTCTAAAATTGTAGCACAATTTGCATGATAAGTACTTTCTTGATATCTCTTTCTGTAACATAAATGTATTGCCTTTTATATGTTGATTTTCTAAAATTACACAGTGCACTTATACACCAACCATTACACACCAACACTTATGTGTTAAAATGAGATTAGCATTGTTAATTAAGAATGTTTTTACATTAACAATTGTTTTTCTGTTCTGAGGTCTCTCTTTCTGTTTCGAATGTACTGATATCAGTATATCAATCTATACATGCTAATAAAATTTTTAATTTAATGTTTAGGGTCCTTGGCAGTCAAATACTCTCCTTTTCTCCCTCCCCATTTAATTCAATGGGATTTTTGTTACTTTGTAGCTCAGGATATTTTGTGTCAAAAATTAAGTTTTTCGAATTCTATTTTTTCAGTTCCACTCTTCGAACATGTCACTTTTTTTTTCTTAGTGAGCATTCTTTTTTTAAAAATAAATTTAAATATTTTATTTCATGAAGTAAACTTAAGGGTCCAACTTTCAACCTAAAATAATAATAATAATAAAATTAGTCCAATTTATTTAAAAAAAAAAAAAAAAAATCCTTACTAAGGTAAAATGGGACATGTTCAAAGAGTGGAATTTAAAAAACAGAATTATGAAAACTTTATTTTTGAAAGAAATGTCCTGAAATGCAAAGCAACAGAAATCCCTTTGGATTCCATGGGGAAAGAGAAAGGAAGTCATCGGACAACACCATTTTGTCATCTCTGTACTGGTTGAAGTGAAATATGAATTATGTATTAAAATTAGATTTTGAATTCTATTTTATTTTATTTATTTATTTATTTATTTAATTATTTTATTTATTTTATTTTATTAAGGATTTAGGGTAGGGGCTATAGTGATTGGCATGCTCCAGTAATTGACATCCATCCCGCAATAATTAATAAATAAGAAAAATAATAAAATCATATATTTTACATCAAAGAATTTTAACATTTTATGTCAAACTTTGGAGCATAGTGTGCTAATAACTGGTAAAATGAATAACTGGCAGTGTCAAACGCTGGAACATAGGAGCTAATTACTGATAAAATGAAAAACTGACAGTATCAATGACTGGAATATTGAGTGGGTGTCAAAGAAAAATTCCTTAAAAGAAAAATTGTTATCAAATGTATATATTTTAACATATATGTGGTTCTTAATGTCTTTCATACCATATGTACTAACTTAAGATTTTTAAAAATATTTTCTGATGACTAGAACATTAAAAACACCAGAGATTGCTCAAAAAGTGTCAATCACTGGTGCACTCACCCTATATGATTAGGAATTGTTTTATTTCTTTCTCTTATATTTAATATTGTTTGCATATCGATTCTCTCTTATCATTGATAAAAATTTCACCGAATGCAAAGAAATATAGGTTGAAATGAAAGAGATCAGTTGTGTATTCGAATTAGATTCTAATTTTGTTTTAATTTTAAGATATTATTTAATCACATAATATTTATAATAATTCATTTCATTCTCTTCTTTTGAATTTAAAATTGTATATTGATTGTCTCACGCTAATATCATTGATGAAATTTTAAAGAAACGCCACTCTTGCAACGAAATAAAGGTTGAAATGAAAGCGATCAATTATGCATTTGAATTAAATTCTAATTTTGTTTTATTTTTAAGAGGTTATGTTATTATAAATAATTTTTATTTCCTCAGATCTCTTAAACTTAAAAGTGCCTGTATTGCGTTTGTCGCATGTTAATATCATTCGTAAAATGTTAATAAAGGATCACGTTAGCAATTCAGTACAGGTAGAAATGAAAGTCATTACGTATAATTTCCAGTGAGACTTTAACTAATTAAAATTTGCTGGTGTAGTCTTTTTTTTTTTTTTTTTTTTTCAAACACCCCTTCTCCTTCTTGAAGTTATTGTGGTTTCTATATATGAACGAAGTTTTATATCTATCGATTACGTTGCCATTAGTAAACATATTTCTTTCTTTTGTTGCAACCTGCATAAATTTCAACTGCACAATTTTGCAACAGATTCATTTCTTGCCATAAATGATTTCGAAAACTTGTGAATGTTTCACTTTGTGATAACTTTTATTTTTTTTTTTACGTTCAGAAATTACATAGTCCTCAAATTAATATAGTTTTATTTTTTATTATTATTTCGATATTAGAATATAAATTAAACTCAATAACTTATTGGTAAATAAGAATGTTTTGCCTGCGAAACATATATATTCCATCACATTTTTGCTGCGATTTTTATTTTTCTGTTTAATCCCATAAAAATGTTTTAACCATTTATCGTTCTCTACATATTTTCTTCTGAAAATTGCTAAACTACTTTTAATAATCTGGTGTGTTACTCTCACTACATTCTCTGAATTGAATAAAATAATTTGAATAAAATAAAGTGAGATTGCAGATTAAGACGTAAAACCAATAGGGTAAGTTAATAAAGTTCAATCTATTTTAAAAGTAATCTAAATTAGGTTTACGGACAATTTTATTAGACATTTAATTCTGTGTGAGGGGAGCTACCCCCCCCCCCCCCTCAACCCCCGTTTAGTTATAGTGCCTAAATTTATTAATAAATAAATAAAATTCAAGACTGTTATTAATATGCCTTGAAATTTGCCATTCTTGATCAAATTTTCAGTGGCAACTGCATACGAACTTCAAAATACCGGGATGGGAATATAATCTCGCGGGGACAAAATATAAATATCGCGTGGACTTAAAATTCCTTCGGACAAAATCTCGCGGGGACAAAATATCGCAGGGACAATATCTCGCCTCCCAACAGGACAAAATCTCGCCTTGATAAATGAATAGAGAGCAAAATAATGCTAATAATGATTGAGTTTGAACAAGAGAAAATGACACATTTTAGAGCATTTTTCTTTGAATAGTGTGGCAATTGTGAGTAATATTAAATAAAATTTCTTGACAAGACATAGATATTTACCTTACTCAGAATACTGACATACAGACAAACTCTTGAAAAAAAATTTTTTTTCATTTTTTCTTAAAAGGAGTTAAATATTATGTTTATTACCTTGCGAGGAATGTAATGTTATAATTTTTAATTCAGGTTTGTTAACAGTATTTAATTTTCATGTCAGTAGTGATGCAAAGTGTTTTTAAAGCGTATTTCAAAAGTTGAAAAGCAAATAATAATAATAATAAGAAGAAGAAGAAGAAGAATCCCTCAAAATTCAATATAGATAAAATAATAAAATTCCATTCTATGATATATAGGGTAAGTGCACCAGTGATTGACACTTTTAGAGCAATCTCTGACGTTTTTAATGTTCTAGTCACCAGAAAATATTTTTATAAATCTATTTTTAGTAGTATATATGGCTTGAAAGACATTCAGAACCACATATATGTTAAAATATATACATTTGATAACAATTTTTTTTTTTTTTTTTTTTTTTTTTTACGAATTTTTATTTGACGCCCACTCAATGTTCCAATAATTGACACTGCCAGTTTCTCATTTTATCAGTAATTGGCCCCTATGTTCTAGTGTTTGACACTGCTTGTTATTCATTTTACCCGTTATTAGCACCCTATGTTCCAGTGTTTGACATAAAATGTTAAAATTCTTATATGGAAAATATATGATTTTATTATATTTCTTATTTATTAATTATTTCTGGATATATGTCAATTACTGGAGCATGCCAATCACTGGATCACCTACCCTATATAGTAATGTGAAATTGTGAACTCTATTATGGGGCCCTGTGGCTTCTACCAGAGGTCACTCGTGACACATGTTAAATTTTTCAAATAGATTATTTTTTTACTTTCTCAATATACATATGTATGGAAAGTAATGTAATCATGACAAACTTCGACTTTGATATTTTTATGCACCTATTCGTTTTGAAGTCCCCTGAACTAATTTTTGCTGATTTCACGATGATGTATGTAAGTATTTGTGTGAGCGAACACGATAGCGTCAAAACACTTTATTCGAATGAGCTGAAAGTTGGTCAGTATGTTATAGATTACCGTAGCATGAGTTATATGTATTTGGGGGGAAATCAGAAATATAGAAATCTTGTATGATGAAAATAATTAGAGGGACAATGGAATTTTAATTGCTAAATTAAGCAAACTTTCTAAAAATGTGATATTTCTAAAAATAAACAAGTGGAAAAGTAGCTTTTTATAATGAACCCTAACGCTAGCAACGAAGTATTATTATTATTATTATTACTAGTATATAGCCCCGTCAAAAATGACGGAATGTGAACGATAAATCTTGAAAACAATATTTAGATCATGAAGATTACCACGTGATCATTCAAATGTATTTTCAGTTTTTGTTTAGAAATCAAATGTGTTTCGATATTTTCTAATTTTCGTTCTGAAATTAAAAAAATTCTTCCCGATCAATAAAAATATGAATGACAAAAAAACTGCTGGGTGACAAAAAATATAGCCCCGAAAACACAACAGCAACAACACATCCCAGTGCTCCGTTAAGTGCTCCATTTAAAGTCCTCATAATAAGAATAATCTAGTGTGTCACTCACACGACTTTCTCTTACCCTGAAATTTAATGCTATAAGTACAGGTTGGAGATTAAGAGGTGAGATAACGTGTACTGTTATGTAAACCTATGTTAAACAATTCAAATTAGGGTTCGGAAGAGTTTTATATGATAATTAGTTCTGGCTCCCCTCAACCCCCCCCCCCCCCCCGTTTCATTAATGCACCTACATTTATATAGAATTTAATTCGGTTATTAAAAAATAATTCAGTTTAAAAAAAATAATTTATTAAAATTATTATTTTAAAAAGTTATCTTGTATGATAACACAGACGATTTCCATATTAGAGAAATAGTATAACACTAAATATCTAAAAAAAAAGTTGAATTCATTCTCAATATTAAAGTAAAAAAAAAAAAAATGTTACAAATGAAAGAAATCATTAACTTTATTTTAAATTATCGTAGATCGATGGTTCAACCATTCGTTTTAAAGGTATTGGCGAGATCTTTTGAAAGATACCCATCATGAAAATTTACTCCACTCGAGGGAGGACATCTACCCCAGGGGGGGGGGGGGGAGGCGAGGCTCCTACATACACAAAAAAAATTTCCCAGTTGACTATCTCTATTACAAAAAATATGTATTCGTTTCATTTGGTTTAGTGCAGTCTATAGATGTTAAATTCTACTTACTTGCAATTTCCCCCATAGACCGCCGTAATGTATTTGAATACTTTTGAATGTCCCTGTACACGAACCATTTGCTTCATCTTAACGAAAAGCTTACTGTAGCATCCCTATATGATACACATTTAGAATACCGAGTTTGGAATTTCTGCTACTATTCGTTCTTGAGATATGCTGATAACAGACACACAGATAGACACAGAGACCATTCGCTAAAAACGTGATTTTCGTATTCAGGGGACCTCAGAACATGTAAGTATAACAAAAACTCACGTTCGAAAATTTGACCCTAAAACAATACTTTCTCGACCCTATGGGTAAGAGGAAGTAAATAACGATTCACTTCATTTTACCAAAATACTTTAAGACTATCGAAGATCGAAGATCCTGTTTCCAAATACGTAAGCGAAATGTGACGTCACTGACCGTCCGTGGATGCAAGAAATGATTCCCTATATGTTAATCGTCCATTGTATATTTTGTAAAAAATTATTAAAGTCGAGAAAAATTATTTTCCGATTTTAATACCCGTATTTGGGTATAGGTATGATATCGTATCCATGTGTTAGATTGAGTTATTTTGCTGTCAAATTGACAAAATTTTAAATTTCAAAACTGTCATCTTTGGCGTTTTTTGTATTTGGCGATTAAAAACATACTACGAAAATATACATGCCAGATGTTTATTTTCGTAATACGTATTGTACGATATATTGTTTCATATAATTCAGTTAAAATAACCATGATTTTTGAAAGGAATGAAATATGTTCGCCAAATAATTTGGCGATATATTTTTTCCGCCAAGGATGACAGATATATTAAATCTATTCCGCTGCAACATATGAGTATCTTATATCAGACACTTTATTTAAACATTTGAAAACAAATTTGACTTCAAATTATGATAGAATATTTATCATTTTCCTTTTCTTTAGTATATTAGTTGGATATTTATTGTGTAAATATCATCCTTTGAAATGAAATGTTTATGTTTTCAATCAAATATGGAAGTTTGCTATTTTATTTTTCTAAAGTTTTGAAATTTAAAATTTAAATTTTATCAATGTTACAGCAAAAACAACGTAATCTAACGCATGCACACGATAACTAATACATATCTATACCGAAATATGGGAATTAAAATCGGGAAATATTTTCCTCAATTTTTAATAATTTTTTGCAAAAAATCCAATGGGCGATTAACATAGGAAATCTTTTTCTTGCATCCACTGACGCCCAGTGACGTCATCACTTTGCTTGCGTATTTTCTAACTAACTATCTAATAATTACAGACACTCCATGCTAACCCAAATTCACCTCTACTCTATACTCCCAACCAGCTATCTCACCCACAACATCGCCAAAATATCCAGGATCCAGCTAGGGACTTTCTCATTCTCAACCGAACATTTTATCTTGACTCGACATTATCACCTTAGACTACCCTACTTTCAATACTCATTTCAACTGGTGACCTTTACTTGCCCAACCAAACATTCTATCCCAACTATAACTTTACATTAATTTCAAAACTAAAATCAACTGGCGACATTTACGTACTGAACTCGACGCCAATCATACCATACAATGTAAACAAATAATGAAGCTTGATAAAAATATTTAAAGACTTTAATATGTTTTTACAAATATATTTTAAGATTTTTAAGGCTTTAATATGTTTTAGAAATATTTTAAGCATTTTTTTTTTTTTAATGAAACAGTCAAAGAGTCGTTCATTTGCAATTAAAGAGTTGTCCATTTGGAATTTGTATTTTCTGAATGGCAACAAATTATGTTTGTTTTTATTTGGCATTGCGTTGTTTATAATCATGAAGTTACATAATTCTATTTATAGGTTCATGTTTATAATAGCCAGTGATCCGTTATATTTAATTAAACATTTAAACATTACAATTGAATAGTTTTTCAAGGTTTTAGACGGAATAAATAACAATATGTGCGATACAAAACATGTATGAAAATGATATGTATGTTTTCGTAAGTTGAATTGAACAAATTGGGGAAAAAAAAAAAAAATGGCTGCCAAAAGTCTGTTTTGAAGCGGTGCAAACCGGAATCGTGAATGACAGATGACGATGAGGGTCATTATATATATTAATTATTATTATTATTGTTGTCTTTTTTTTTTTTAAGTGAAAACTTCTTTAGGCGCGTTGAGCACTTTTGGTGAACAAAAATCATGAAACTCGCGTCATCGTTAGCGAACGCTTTCCATTTGAAGTAAATATATTTACTTTTATGTCGAAAAAATATTTAAATGTACAAACTTAAAGCTAAAGAAATGGAACCTCTTCAGCATAGAACCCCTTGGCAAAATTTAATTTTGGTACCGAAGTAACCCGGATATCTCTTTCCAAAATATTCACTTATGCAATTTCGATAGCCACTTTAATTCAATAAATTGTCAACAAAAATTTAAAAACCACAAAGGGGTTCCTTTGCTAAAGTTACGCCAAAGACATTTTAAGAAATGAATATATTAATTGATGCTAGTGAATGAAACACAGTTAGTGCATGCTTTAATGGAAGAATAAATAAAATAAGTAAAGTCGTACTAAATTAAATTATGTTTCTATAGAATGTAAGCAGAGTTTCTTTCTTTCTTTTCACTTTTCTTTTCTTATAAATCTTTTATATTTAATAAGAACAGCTAAAATAATAATAATAATAATAATAATAATAATAATAATAAAATGCTGCACAACAAATAAAAATGAATAAATAAAATAATAATAAAATGCTCAGTATTATATCATAGTTCAATCGAAAAACTGTCGCTATAAAATTTCTGATGATAAAAATCTATTTTACTAGCTAAATAATGAAATAAGTTTATTAAATATTTAATAATAATAATAGGAAGTAAACATGTATACAAACAAATTTACATTCTATGATACCGCGCACGAACACAAATTACAGATCGAAATATGTTTGGATATTATATTTTACTATTTTCATCTCCAGGACATCTTAAATATTTTTTAATCTGCATTTTTTTTTTCTTTTTTAAATACCACTTAATATTACTTCGAACAATCGATGCGGCTGCAAACATTCATTTCATTTTACATTCAATATTCGAAATCTTTCTATCCCGTAAACCGCAAATATATCGATATCAGTGAGTGAATGGAGTGATTAACAGGCAGACGAGCTTTCGCGATCAAAGTTGATCCGATCAATATTTCAGAGCACACAGTAGATATCTCGGACAGAGATACTATATCGTTTCGACTAACATCATTGGAATATGTCTGAGGCTGATGAATTTCTTCTGAAGGGGGTAGAACTAAGTCAGCTTATTCACGCGATAATCAAAGCAGATGGCTTTCAATAAATACTGGTTTATTTTTTTATTATGTGGTGGCCTTTTTAAAGCAGTGATGTTTATGTTTAGATTTGAGGTTTTGCAGGAATGAAGGATGGCGAAGTATATGTATTGTAATACAGATCGTTTAGCGTGGGGTTATTTTTTCTAGTTTATCAGTGAGTAATGAGAGGAAAGAAGAGAATGGGTATTAGAATAAGATTTATTCGGCGCTTTTTTTCTTCGGGTCTCGTTCGCTGTTGTATGTTCGTTGATCGGGTATCGTTCGCTCGAGTTTCGTTCACTCGGGTTTCGTTCGGGTTTCGTTCGTGAGGCGTGCTAGCATGGTAGCATAATTTGAAGAAGATATTGTAAGGTCGGCGTTCAACGTTAGTTATTGGCATATCGATCGATCTCGCAGTGCGCACTAGGCAATATCGTTATAGGGATATATCGGCGGAGCTAGATCTTAAATATTGTTATCGGGATATTAAAAAAATATCGATACTTGGGGATATATTGATAAATAATCCAGCCCTAGTGAATACTTCTTTAGGCGCGTTGAGCACTTTTGGGTGAAAAAAAATCATGGAACTCGCGTCATCGTCAGTGAACGCTTTGAAATTCTGCAGGCGTTCGTTACCATGACAACCCATTCACCCCGTCTGGTCGGGAAGAAACATATTTTTTACCAATTGACATCACGTGGTTTTTCTACTAGGAATAAAAATTGCAAAATTCAAAATGCTTCAATTTTCTTCTAAATTCTTTCAAACTTTCCATTAACAGCACGGGGGATAGTTGCAGTTCAAATTTCATCGATTTTGAAAAAAAAAATTACATTTTAATTGGAAATTAAATTTTATTCTAATGCGCTTGATTTGAAAGCGTGTGGGTGTGTTAAGATATCACGAATTTTTTCGTGTGTGTAATATTTAAGTAGTAAGTTTTTTGTTATTTGATTTTGAAAAGTGTTAATACAGTGTAGAAATGAAAATTGTTTCTTGTAAAAAATGTTTGCATGTTTAATGCAAGTTGGATATGGATTTATGGTAAATTATCGCGTGATGTTTTATTTTCTGCTTTCTCAAATTTGTATTGTGCGTGATTATTTTAAATACAGACTTGTTTTATAAAATAAATACACATTGAAGTTAGGAAGTAATATTAGAGTTTTATATGTATTTTGTCAAATATAATTGACAATAATAATTGACAAATTATTTATGTTATAAAATAAATTATTGGATTTTACTTAATTTTTCCATTAATGATTTTTACTGAAAAGGAAGAAGTTTTATTACAATCTAAAAAAATCAATATGGGTGTGGTATTGTAAAAATTTGTTTTTTGTCAAGTGTTTCCCTAAATATGAAAAATTCAATTAATAAATAAAAGTATATGTTCAAAATAATCATGCAATTATTTAAAATAAGCAAAATTTTGCAAAATAAAATTCATATATATATATATATTTTAAGTGAAATGGAAGAAGTGTTTTTTTTTTCCACTAATTATTGATATATGAACTTAAATAGTTCACACTGAAAAAGAAAAAAGTTTTATTTCATTCTAAAAAATCAAAAAGTGTTTGTTATTCTAAAAAGTCGTTTAAAAAAATCAATACGGGTGTGGTATCGTAAAAATTTGTCTTTGTTAAGTGTTTACGGGATTATTTAGACTGGACGCGGTTTATAAAATAAATATTTATCGTAACTTAGAGCATATTTATTTATTTATTTATTTTAATTAAAAAGACAGAAGTGTGTTTGTTATTTTACGGGATTATTTAGACTGGAGGCGGTTTATAAAATAAATATTTATCGTAACTTAGAGCATATTTATTTATTTGTTTGTTTTAATTAAAAAGACGTAAGTATGTTTGTTATTTTATTCTATTAATAAATATATAGATTTTTTCGTGTGTAACTAAATGGTTTTTATTCAAAAGAAAGGAAGAAAAAGTTTTATTTCATTCTCAAATATCAATATGGTTCCGATATTGTAAAAGTTCGTTTTTAAAATGAATATGGGCGTGGTGTTGTAAAAAATAATTTTTGTCAAGTGTTTCCGTGATTATTTAGATTGGATGCCGTTGATGTCGTTGATGAAATAAATATTTATCGTAAATTAGCGCATACATATTGATTTTTTTTAAATGATGAGATGATAGAAATAGGTTTTTATTTTATTCTATTAATATATAGATTTTTTGGTGTGTAATTAAATAGTTCTCATTGAAAGGAAAGAAGAAGTTTTATTACATTCTAAAAAATCAAAAAAGTGTTTGTTATTCTAAAAATTCATTTAAAAAATCAATACGAGTGAAGTATTGTAGAAAGTTTTCTTTGTTAAGTGTTTACGAGATTATTTAGACTGGACGCGGTTTATAAAATAAATATTTATCATAAATTAAAGCATATTTATTTATATATTTATTTTTAATGAAAAGACAGAAGTATGTTTGTTATTTTATTCTATTAATAAATACATAGATTTTTTTCGTGTGTAACTAAATGGTTTTTATTGAAAAGAAAGGAAGAAAAAAGTTTTATTTCATTCTTAAAAATCAATATGGCTTCGATATTGTAAAAGTTCGTTTTTAAAATGAATACGGGTGTGATTTTGTAAAAATTCATTTTTGTCAAGTGTTTCCGTGATTATTTAGATTGGATGCTGTTGATGAAATACATATTTATCGTAGATTTGCTCATACATATTGACTTTTGTTAAAAGAAATGACAGAAGTAGGTTTTCATTTTATTCTATTTTTTGGTGTGTAATTAAATAGTTCTCATTGAAAAGAAAGAAAAAAATCATTTCATTCTAAACAACAAAATAGGTTGGGTATTGTAAAAATTCGTCTTTTTTTTTTTCAAGTGTTAGCTTAAACATGAAACAATCGATTAATTAATGGAAAAATATATATTTAAAATAATAATGCGATTATTTGAAATAAGGAAATTTGACAAAATCACGTACATATTGATAAATTTAGATAAAATTAAAGGAGTTTGATTTTTACTTTGGTTTTTTAACCAATATATAGATACTTACATGCGTAATTAAAAAATTGTCAGTGAAATGAAAAGAAAAAAAAAAAAAAAAGAAGTTTTTATTTCAATAAAAAAAAAAGACAAAATTAATAGTCGTGAGGTTTTGAAAAAAATTCTTTTTTGTCAGGTGATTACGTGAATATTTTAGATTGGACGCAGTTTATAAAAAAGAAATATATTATCGTAAGTTAGCGTATACATATTGATTCTTTAAAATGAAACGAAAGAAGTGGTGTTTTTTTTATTCTAGTAATTAATATATAGATTTTTACGTATGTAATTAAATAATTTTCATTGAAAAAGAATTAGAAGTTTTATTTCATTATAAAAAACTAATACGGATTCGTTATTGTAAAAATTCGTTTTTTTAATCAATATGGGTGTGGAATTGTAAAAAATTAATTTTTTTAAGTTTGTCCATGATTATTCAGATTGGATGCGGTTTATAAACTAAATATTTATCTCAAATTAGCGTAAACATATTGATTTTTTTAAATGAAAAGAAAGAATTAGGTTTTTAGATTTATTCTAATAGATAACATATAGATTTTTATTATATGTCCGTTTTCATTGAAAAGAAACAAAAAAAAAGAAAAAAAAATTAACTTCATTCTAAAATATTAATACGGGTTTGGTATTTTAGAAATTCGATTTTTTAAAGAGTTTTTCTAAACACGAAAAATTCGATTAATGCTTAAAATATATGTGTTTAAAATAATCATGCGATTATTTGACATAACCAAATTTTACAAAATTACTTTCATATTGATTATTTTAAATGAAATGGAAGAAGTAGGTTATTCTTACTTCTATTTTAAGAATTAATATATATTTTTTTACATGTGCAAATAAATAGTTCTTATTCAAATAAAAAAAAAGTTTTCATTTCATTATTAAAAATAATAATAATAATAATAATAATAATAATAATAATAATACGGTTGTAGTATTGTAAAAAATCAATTATGAAAAATACATTAATAAATATTGTAAAAAAAAAATGCCTATCTCATACTTGACAACCATCTCATTAATAACCGTACAATTGTTAACGCCCCCTGAAAAAACGCCCCTTTTCTCACACCACTATATTTTTAGTGTTATTCTCTCCAAATATTGTTACGATTAAATAAGACTAAAATTACTCTAAAAAATTATTGGTGTGAAAAAAAAGGCAGGTACTAAAAATTGTACGGTTCATAATGAGATGGTTGGCAAGTATGCTATCTGGGTTTTGCAAACGAGAAAGTTTTGTTAGACACGAAATATTGCGTGTTTTGTAGAAACCGCAGCGGGTTGGTGTACTGGAAAATTTAATTGTAAAATTTAGCGACTGAAGTAAAATGGTTAAAAATCCGTTTTGTGTTTATTGCGCTTTTGAAGCGTTATAGTGTAATGTAAGCGAGACATTGTCGAACCTGTGGCGGTTAACTGTAACCACCAACTGGTGATTGACTGATAAACTCACATTCTGACATTTTAACTGTAACTGTAATAACATGGCTAATCATTAACTGCAACTGTAATAACATGCTAATCATTAACTGCAACTGTAACAACATGCTGATCATTAACTGTAACTGTAACAGCAACTTAAAAATAATGTTTTTCAATATGAGCTAGCGTGCCTTACCGGTACGGTACGTTGCACGCACGATGTATAAGAAGTTCAATTCTGATCATTTTTCTTAATATATTATTATTTTTAGATGCTTTGAGTCCTTATTATTCATTCAATACTTTGAGATGCTTGATCCATTTATCTGAAAGCATACGACTACAATGGTGTTACAAAACCATAATGGTGACTTGTGAGTGAAAAGATCGCGCATCAACTTCCTTCTCAGCAACACGCGATATCTTTATGCATCCGAGGTATGTGTCATCATTCAGCTAATGCAATATTTAAAATCTCAAGATAAGTGATTTGAGAAAGATGTCGTGCATTTATTTTCAACTATTTATATGATACGCAGTGTTTACGATTACGACTGTGTGCGAAGCCTCGTGCACGATATATCTTCAAATTTTTATTACCGGGGATACTCAATTATGGTCAGTAAGCATATTTTACTCCATTATTTTATGCACTAATGTTGTATTTTTCCCTAAAGTATCTAAAAATTAAGGTTTAAAATATGCTATTTTGCAATAGTATTTTTTCAATTCTCTGTTATGGGTGCTTTATTTTTGCTCATATGAAACCTTTGCTCGATAATTTTTGTACATAACTTTCTTAATGGTAAATTTGTATTCTGTATTTCCTATTTTGTATTGTATTACGTACACCTAAGCTTTTATATATATTTTTCATTATGCCCGAGACTGATGAAAACAGTAGCCATCAAGTGGCATATGTTGGGGTAAAACCACCCCCGTTTTGGAAGACAAATCCATCACTATGGTTTCTCAGATTGGAGGCACAATTTTCTTTAGCTAAAATAACATGTGAAAGTACAAAATTTAATCATGTCGTTGCGGCAGTCGATGCAGATATTCTTACGTCTGTTAGCGACCTTATTATGACTCCTCCATCTGATAACCCATACGAAACATTAAAAAAGCGTCTCATTGAATCTCACTCAGAGAGTGAGGAATCCCGGATACGTACCTTACTGCAGGGTGTTGAACTTGGCGATTCTCGCCCATCCCATTTGCTGACACGTATGCGTACCTTAGCTGGGGATGCTGTTGGGGAATCTTTCCTTAAATCCTTATGGCTCGCACGTCTTCCTCAAACTACGCGTAGCATTGTAGGTGCACTAAGTGATGACTTGTCAAAATTAGCAGGGGTCGCGGACAAAATTAATGATCTGTCATCAACCCCACAAGTTAATGCTACTAGCAGCAGTATATGTGCTCCACCAGCACACAATTCATCCCTAGAGGTTAAAATCGAGCAGCTTACTCAGCAGATGAGTGAGTTGGCTGCTATTGTAAACAGGCGTGAACGTTCACGGGGCAACAAATATAGTCATCGTAATCGTAGCCGCTCCAAAAGTCGCTATAAAGAACCAGCGAATAATCAATGTTTTTATCATACTAACTTTGGTGCAAGAGCAAAAAAGTGTAATTCTCCATGCTCTTTTCGAACCCAGGAAAACTAATTTGGCGTTCGCATCTGGGCCATGATTGCGACCGCCATGTAAATCGCATCCTTTTGGCCGATCCTTCCTCTAAATTAAAATTTCTCATTGACACGGGCGCGGATATTTCGGTCATCCCTGTTAGTGTCATCAAACGACCAGTTGTTAATGAGGGGCTTGTTCTTTATGCCGCAAATGGCACAAAAATACCAACTTTCGGAACTCAACGGCTTACCCTTGATCTAAACTTACGTAGAACATTCACTTGGTCCTTTGTGGTTGCTAAAGTTAGCCAACCTATCATAGGCATAGATTTTTTAAAAAGGTTCAATCTACTGGTAGATGCTAAAAACAATAGTATCATTGATGGCGAAACGATGCTATCATCGCAGGGTAAAGTTGCTCAAATTCTGCCAGGCAATAGTGCTGTGAGCATTCTTTTCGGTTCTTCCAAATTTGACAAAATTTTAGCCAATTACCCAGAACTTACTAACCCTTCCCATACCCCAAAAGAACAACCACAGCATTCGGTTTTTCACCATATTGAGACCAAAGGCCCACCTGTATTCTCTAAACCCCGTCGATTGTCGCCAGAACTTCTGGCAGCTGCTCGTCAGGAATTTGAATTTCTTCTGGCTCAGGGTATTGTGCGGCCTTCCAAAAGTGCATGGGCGAGCCCTCTTCATATGGTTCGGAAAGCGAATGGTGGATGGCGTCCTTGCGGTGATTACCGACGCTTGAATGCCATTACTGTCCCAGATCGTTACCCACTTCCACATATCCAAGATTGTACTCAGTTATTTCATGGGAAACAAATTTTTACAACTTTGGATTTAGCTCGCGCTTACCACCAAATCCCTGTTAATCCTGCAGACATAGAAAAAACAGCCGTAACAACACCATTTGGCTTGTTTGAATTTTTGTTTTGTCCATTCGGCTTGCGAAATGCGGGGCAGACCTGTCAGAGGTACATTCATCAAATATTAAGTAATCTTGATTTCTGTATACCTTACCTCGATGACATTCTCATTGCGTCAGCTAACGAAGATGAGCATGAGGAGCATCTTAGGCAAGTTTTAGATCGCCTCAGACTCCATGGGCTTAAGTTGAACCCGGCTAAATGTGTTCTAGGAAAATCTTCGGTTTCCTTTTTGGGATGCCTTATAACAGCCTCTGGTGTAAAGCCACTTCCTGAAAGGACTAAGGCAATAGCCGAGTTTCCGAAACCTAAAACGATTATAGAGTTGCGACGTTTTTTGGCGATGCTCAACTTTTATCGTCGATTTATCCCAAATGCGGCCAAAACTCAGGCACCTTTACACGAGTTGCTAAAAGATTCTAAAAAGAATGATAAACGCCCGGTCCCCTGGAATGATACATTAATCCAGGCATTTGAGGCATGTAAGCACGATCTAATTCATTCTGCAACTCTTGCTTATCATGCTCCGGACCAGCCAATTAACCTAATGGTCGACGCATCCAACATTGCAATAGGTGCTGTTTTAAATATCTTAAATGATAATAGTTTACAACCCCTTTCATTTTTTTCGCGTAAATTGAGTCCTACTGAGCAAAGGTACAGCACTTATGACAGAGAGCTGTTGGCAATTTATTCAGCTGTAAAATATTTTCGGCACAGTTTGCAGGGAAGACACTTCATTATATATACAGACCATAAGCCACTGACCTTCGCTTTTTCAAAAACTTCAGATTCCAGTTCTCCTCGCCAGCTGAGACAGTTGGACTTCATATCCCAATTTAGTACAGACATTCGGCATGTTGCTGGAACTGACAATGTAGTTGCTGACACCCTGTCACGGATAAATAATATCCAACATTCTTCTACTGATTTTTCCACAATGGCTGCAGAGCAAGCGACAGATAAGCAATTGGCTGATATCCTTGTCAAGCCTGATTTATCCCTCAAACTCCAGAAAATGACAATAGGTCCTAACTTAGAACTTTATTGTGATCTGAGCACTGGTAAAGTGCGACCATATATTCCTGAGTCATTGCGCTTCGGAGTTTTCAAGAGCCTCCATTCCTTGTCACACCCAGGTGTTAGAGCCACTCGAAAGCTGATCCAACAGAGATTTGTATGGCCTTCTATGCAGAAAGACATTGCCAAATGGGCACAGTCATGTATAGACTGTCAAAAGTCAAAAGTTCATCGACATACTCGTAGTCCACTGCAGCAGTTTCCCATCACTTCACAGAGATTCGAGCACGTGCACCTGGATATCGTGGGACCCTTGCCTCCATCTGAGGGATATACCTACTTGGTAACCTTCATAGATAGATTTTCTCGTTGGCCAGAGGCAATACCAGTGCAGGATATCACAGCTGAAACAGTGGCACGAACCTTGGTGGCACATTGGATTGCCAGATTCGGTGTCCCTAGAACAATCACTACAGATCAGGGACGACAATTTGAATCCCATTTATTTTCCTCCTTAATGAAAATTTTGGGCATGCATCGTATTCGCACCACCCCTTACCACCCATCAAGCAATGGACTGGTAGAGCGATTTCACCGGACTCTTAAGCAGGCCCTAAAATGTCATAACAGTCCTCGCTGGACAGAGACTTTACCTATTGTGCTTTTGGGTCTCCGTGCCACATTTAAAGAAGATCTTGGTGGTACTTGCTCCGAAATGCTGTATGGAACAACACTGTCCTTACCAGGGGAGTTTTTGGAACCTTCGAAAGAGGAGCCACAAACAGACCCAGCGTCTTTCTTACAGCAGCTGTGCCATACCATGCGAGATATTGCGCCAACTTCTACGTCTTTCCATGGCAAACCATCATGTTTTGTGCATCCTTCATTAGGGACTTGTACCCATGTTTTTGTACGTAATGACTCAGTCAAAGCACCATTGACACAGCCATACAATGGACCTTATTGTGTCACAAAACGTAGTGCCAAACATTTCACCATCCAAATAAATGGAAAAGAATGTGTAATTGGTATAGACAGACTTAAGCCAGCCTTCCGAGCTCAGGATGACATTCCGTCAGCACCGCCTGCTGGGGCTACAGACAGTTCCCATACTCCTACACCTAACTTAGGGGAACCGACAAGTGTGGTACCAAGTCTACCTCCAAACCAAACTACTCGTTCCGGTAGAGTTGTCCGGTTCAATCCGCGATATTTGTGATGGTTCAGTACTTACAGTACTTGGGGCGGAGTACTGTGGCGGTTAACTGTAACCACCAACTGGTGATTGACTGATAAACTCACATTCTGACATTTTAACTGTAACTGTAATAACATGGCTAATCATTAACTGCAACTGTAATAACATGCTAATCATTAACTGCAACTGTAACAACATGCTGATCATTAACTGTAACTGTAACAGCAACTTAAAAATAATGTTTTTCAATATGAGCTAGCGTGCCTTACCGGTACGGTACGTTGCACGCACGATGTATAAGAAGTTCAATTCTGATCATTTTTCTTAATATATTATTATTTTTAGATGCTTTGAGTCCTTATTATTCATTCAATACTTTGAGATGCTTGATCCATTTATCTGAAAGCATACGACTACAATGGTGTTACAAAACCATAAACCCTTCGAGCACATAAAGTTTTCCCGTGGGAATGCACGAAGCAGTTAGTTATACTGTAATCGTAATTGGTGAAGGAGAAGAAATTTTTTTTCACGAACATTATCGCGGGTTAGTCGCGGTAAAACATTTTTTGGTTATATTAAAAGGAGATAGTCGCACAAAAAAAAAAAAAAGAAAAAAGACCATAACATTATTTGCAATAATTCAAAAAATAAATAATTTTAAAGATTTTAACAGGTGTTAAAAAAGGTTTTATCTTTCTATTGCCGCTATTAGAATTTTTCTACATTTTTTATTTAAAACATTTTTCATAAAAATGTTAGAGTGAATTTTTTATCGATGTATAATCTTGCGCGCACACCTCCATGATGTTTAGCCAGAATTTAATGAAAGTTTAACCTCTACATGAGATATAAATATATGAAATGCCAAACAATTAGCTTTTTGATATTAGTTTTTTTTTTTTTTTTTTTTTTTTTTTTTTTAAGCTTAAATACGCTAAAAATAGTAACGATTTTATTGAAAATTGATACATAAATCAATTTTGGATATGCTTTATCATGTATTACGTGGTTATTATAGAAAACTTAAACAGTCATCCTGCTTAGGTAGGTGAATTTTAGATCTCGGAAATGGACTCTTTCCAGTTTCGTCTGCTCAATCATGTGATAGAGTAAAACGAATAATCGAATTCTGAGAATCGAATTCAATTAAATATTGTTCTTAAGAATAAAAATGTTAATATTTAATATAAAATAAAATAAATTGTGCATTTATAAACAGTAGAATAGTTGTATTTGTAAATTTAATAATTTCTTAAAAACACTTTATGTGTTTATATATTTTCAACTGTAAGAATCGATTTTTGTATGTTCTAGTGTAACTGTTACATTAACTGATCTAGCAATAAATAAGCTTGTTCTTGTGAAACGTTTATGGATTATAATTTGAAATTTTAGAATGTTTTCATTTAATTTAATTGCATAAAGGTGTTACAACAAGTTAATTAACTTAGTTACTGGCCTAAATGGATTTACGCCGTACGATATTGCACTGTCAGTGATTTAAGTACCAAAAATCAGAGTATTTAACATGTTCTTCATGAACATCAATAACAAATATAAACTAATGATGATTGTAAATGTATACAGCAAACAAAAGATGATGAATAATGATATAAAATGGATTAAAAATGATGATGTTTTAAAGAATAACACAGATTAAATACGATTGATCAAAAATAAGAATAGAAAATATGTTATTTCAGCAATCGCTATAGGTATGCAAGAGTTTATATGCTATTTTTTTTTCATCTATCATGTGACCAGGGCCGGCTCGACCATATAGGCAAACTAGGCGATGGCCTAGGGCGCTAAAATCTAGAGGGCGGCACAATCCAGACAACAAGATCTATTTTATTTATTACTATCTAACGGCACTTTAGAATATATAAAATGTAGTCTTGGAAACACAGCACTCAAGTTGTGTGAAAATTTTAAACACTTACAATCTTTGTCTAGAAAGGACTAAAAGGTACAAGTCTGTTGCTATGACTTGGAAACATTTACTGAGTTTTTGTTGGCGCGTTTTCAATTGGACGCGTAAAAATGAAGTAAATGGATAATCTTCGAATTGACTTTTCAGGGCATCAAAGTCAATCTAATTTATCTGATGAGAAGCGCAAGAGAAAGAGTCACAAACAACTGGCTTAATTATACCATAATAACAATCTATTTATTTCAGAAACTTACAACGTCGAATTGAGTTTTGAAAACAGTCCTTCATTAAATCTGTCCATCTAATTGTTAACAGCTTTACACTATATCTAAAAGTCACCGAGTTAATGAGGCTGTACTTTATTGGAATTATAAAGTTTTGACTTTCCATTTTGTCTAAATTGTACATCATGTTTCATCTCATAAATCATCCCTTGCACATCTTTTATGTTTCGGTCTTTCCTTTGTACATCTTTTCTTATTTTTAAATACTTTCCCTAAAAGCTATCTTTTATTTCTGAAGGGTAGGAAAGTGAGTTTTATGTCGCACTAGTGCTACATATGTGCAATTGGAACCTTTAATTTCTAGAAACTTTGCTTGAATTGTCTTTTCAACTTCAATTTTCGTAAATTTTATTTTTTCCTCAAAAATTTCTCTCGCTCTTGCATTTTCTCTTGAATTACTTTAACTTTTCAACGAATCTCTTCTTACATGCCTTCTGTTTTATCTTTAACTCCTCTTGTCAGGGTTTCAGCTGTTCTCTCAAGTCATTTTGTCTAGCTTTCATCTTCTTTTATCCATCCTTCATCTCTTCATGTCCGATTTTCATGTCATGTTGTGCTGCTATCATATGATTTTGTCCAGCTTTCAATTCTTTTAACTTGACAGTCTAAGCTCCAAGTTCTTTCATGTCTTCTGCAATACTTCTAGTCAAAATCATTAAGTGTATCTGCCTTACATCAGGTGCCAAATCAAATGTTACGAAACAGCGACTCTCTTGTTCAAAAAAAGAAGATCGTAAATGCACATATAGGTTCAAGTTGATGAATGAGCTTTATTTAACTCATATTCTCGAAACAGTCCAGCAAAACTGTCAATTCAATGAATATTCTCGAAACAAACAAAACTAGCATTTTAAAGAGTATTTTCGAAATAGTCCTATATGACTGTTTCGATTGTTTCGAATCCTGGGGCAAGCAGTCACTTGTATCACAAAAGTGAAGTAAAGAGCATCAATTACATTACACTATAGAGCAGGAATTTCACTTATTCAGGATTAGGAATGATAATCAAATGATTGAAGTGCAATCTCTATGAGACGATTGCTCAGAACAATTTACTGAATACAACCGACTTCTGGGGAGTTAATCAGCTTCTTTTTAAATTCTTGACTACAAATGGTAAAATATCGGGTTAATTCTGTGCTAAAATGTAGCTGGAAATTCCAGAACTCTGCTTCTATTGAAATTAGAACTTCGAAACTTTGGCAACTCGAAACTACCATTTTTTACTGAATACTCATCAATTTGTCAAGGTCGACCTTAATAGAAATGTATAGACTGTCATTTTTGTTTCCAGTTTAACTGTAAATTTGCTCTTGCTGTAAGAGCACATTTTATGAAGCGAAGAGGTTTAATGTATTGGCACAATGTTGAGTTTAATGATTATAAAAAACTGACAAAAAAGATGAAACTTCAGCCTTTTTTTTTTTTTAACTTTGCGTGTGTTTTGCACGCAAAAGATATTTTTTGATTCTAATTTTCTCAGTTGCTCAGTTCGTAGAAAAGCAATTTTACAAGGGTATAGCAATCGAAAGAAAAAAGGATTACTTCAGATTACCTTTGTATACACGTCTGACGCAGATGATTGATTGAAAAAGATTATAAAAGTAAGAATGTGTATAAGTATTACATTATTATTTATCTTATTACTTTTTGTTTTATGTTTACTTTATATACCAAAAGTTATAAATATTTTAATTTTATAATTTTGAACTGACATAAAAAGAAAATAATAATAATAATAATAAGATTTGAAAAAAGCTAGCTCTAACTAGAAAGAAGTTTTAGCCCTTTAGACTAGGTGACTTTGTAGGGGCTATGCGTGGGGCTTTTTGGAATTTTACAAAGTGATTCTGTTATAGTTTCTTTTTCTAGCAGCTCAACTTAGTAATAAAATGTGAAATTTCGTTTTCAGTACAGTTGATACTTAAGACTAGCTGTTAACAGAAAAAAAAAAAAAAAAAATTGGAATACAATTTTGTAAGAGAAAATTAGAGAAAAAATATCATTGGCAAAGCAAATTAGGCTCATTTAAAAAGTTATTTTCGTCCGAATCCTAAAGGAACACTATCAGAATAATAATTTGAAAAAACAAAAGATTTTTCCACTTGAATCTGAATAAGCAAAAATCTTGCTTCATCTTTCAAAATAATTACAGGGGTCGTAGTTGTCCTGAAATTCCTGAAGAAAAAAAAATTGTCCTGAAATGTCCTGAATTTTCACTTAATGTCCTGAATTTCCTGAAATTTTAGTTCAACTGATATTCAGCACAGAAGGCTGCCGGACTGACAGTGCGGAAACTTCTGATCAAGGCCACAGCGAGCGGCGACGGAACGAACGCATAACTATACGCGCTCGCAAGGGGAAAGCGTGTGCTGGAGGATGACGCAAGACTCCGTTCCGAACTCCCGAAGAGGAAGGGAGGGAGGGAGGAAAATTCGCCGCGCTGTATTTTAGAGGGGGGAAGAACTTGGATGGCGCGGTGCATTCATACACTAGCGTCTCGCCGCAGCGCCGGCTCCCTACAAAAATGCTAACTGAGCATGCGTACAGACTTGGATTTTTGGAAGTTGTTGGATTCGAGCAAGTTAAACAGAGTTTGGCGAGGCATCACCCTTTTAGCACATTTTCCTAATTTATGTGTATTCCTTTAATTCAAAAATGTTTCAAATGAGGAAAAAAAAAGAAACTGCCATTTCCTTGAAATATCTTCAATACAGATTTAAATTTATTGCTTTTATTTATTTATTTATTTTATTATTACTATTTATTTTATTTTATTTTATTTATTTATTTATTTATTTTTTTTTTTTTTTTTTTTTTTTGTTTGCTTAGCTTAAAGAAAAAAAAAAGCCTTGGATTTACATTACAAATTTAAAATATGTAAAATATTTATTTTTATGTTTAAATAATAAAAAAATAATTATTTTATTTAAATGTTAATTATTATATAAACTTGTTTAAATTTGTTAAATATGTTATTTAAATTACTTCTTTTTAAAATTCCTTCAATCCAAAGATGTTTCAAATCACAGAAACACTCCCCCCCCCCTCTTCCATTTCTTTCCATATTTTATTATAATAACTGAAATTTATGAATTAATAGACTACAAAGAGAATTTAAAAAAATAGACCAGGTAAAATGTTTTATTAAAAAAAATAACAACTTTTTTTTAAGGAAAGATAATAACAACCATTTTCTTAAAATATCTTCAATACAAATTTAAATTTATAGCATTTCTTTTTCTTTTTTTTTTTTTTTTTTATCTATTAAACAGTTTATTTTATGTCTTGTTTATTTTTTTCCCCTTAGCTTAAGGAAAAAAAAAACATGGATTACAATAAAAATTTATAATAGAATTTTTAAATATGTAAAATATTTATTTTTATGTTTATATAGTAAAAAAAAAATTACCTCATTTAAATTTTAATTATTATTTAAACTTGTTTAAATTTGTCAAATATATTTCTTTTTTAAAATTCCTTTAATGCAAATATGTTTCAAATGACAAAAACACCCCCCCCCCCTCCTAAATATTTCTTTCCATATTTTATTAAAAGAACTGCAATTTATGAATTAATACACTACATAGAGACTTGCTTTTTTATTTAATACTAATTCCTACGAAGATTTTAAAAGAATATTTTTATGAGAGTTATTTAAGTTAATTAATGTAAAGAAAATAAGAAAACTTCTCAAATTGTAAAAGCATTCAGCAATTATTTCAATTTAATAAAGCATAACTCGCCATCAGACAAAAAAAAAAAAAAAAAAAAAAAACAGGCAAATGTGCAACATGAATGCACCAGCACAAGGCAGCAATTTTTCTACAGAATCTTTAAAAGTGTGTTTCTGAATGTGGGATTAGGCCTGAGTGAGATGTTCTCTGGGCAGTCTTTTTAAGGTGACCTAGCACATTCTAATGCGAGTTCCTAAGAAGACCATGGAAAAGTCGCACAACTAGGTTAACAAGCGTGTACCTGATTCAAAGCTAGCTCCTACCATCTATCACCTTAGATGACAGAATCTCTTTGCCAGTGCAATAAATTTAGAATAAGAAATTTGTTTGAAATACAGATTTCAAATTCGAAAAGAAATTTTTTTAAACTGATATTTTGGTAGTATTTTTATTTATTTATCTATTTTATTTTTTCCATATAAATAAAAAATATTAAAAAGGTTTTGACAACAAGTTTTCGTCTGTAGTCAAAGCCTGACTATAGCACGGGAACCTGGGGCGCCTGCCCTGAGCACCAAGATAAAGCACTAAACACCTTAAAAATGTATTCATAAATGTTTGTTGAGACTTTTTTTTTTTTAAGAAGTAATTTAAATAAAAAAAAGAAGTCTTTTAAATAAAAAAAAGAACTCTTTTCTTAAGTTTTTAAAGAACTCTTTTACCTTTTTTTTTTTTTTTTTTTTTTAATTATTTATTAATTTTCCTAACACACACACACACACACACACACACAAAAAAAAAAAAAAATGGTTGCTATTTTTTAATAAAACTTTTTACCTGGTCAGTTTTTTAAATTCTCTTTGTAGTCTATAAATTCATAAATTGCAGTTATTGTAATAAAATATGGAAAAAAATATTTAGGAAGGGTGTAGAGTTTTTATTATTTGAAACATCTTTGCATTAAAGGAATTTTAAAAAGAAGTAATTTAAATAACATATTTAATAAATTTAAATAAGTTTAAATAATAATTAAAATTTAAATAAAATAATTTTTGTTTACTATTTAAACGTAAAAATAAGAATAAATATTTTACATATTTAAAAATTCTATTATAAATTTTTATTGCAATCCACGTTTTTCTTTCTTTCTTTTTTTCTTTTCTTTTTTTTTTTTTAAGCTAAGTAAAATAAAATAAACTGTTTAATAGATAAAAATGCAATAAATTTAAATTTGTACTGAAGTTATTTCAAGAAAATGGCAGTTTCGTTTTTAAAGAATTTTTTTAACTATCTATTAATTTTCCTTAAAAAAAAAAAAAAGTTGTTATTTTTTAATAAAACATTTTACCTGGTCTATTTTTCAAATTCTCTTTGTAGTCTATTAATTCATAAATTGCAATTATTGTAATAAAATATGGAAAGAAATATTGGGGGGGGGGGGATGTTTTTGTCATTTGAAACATTTTTGCATTAAAGGAATTTTAAAAAGAAGTAATTTAAATAACATATTTAACAAATTTAAACAAGTATAAATAAAAATTAAAATTTAAATAAAATAATTTTTGTTTACTATTTAAACATAAAAATAAATATTTTAAATTTGTATTGTAATTCAAGGTTTTTTTTTTAAGCTAAGTAAAAATAATAACAAACTGTATCAGAAACAACTTCCAAAAATCCAAGTCTGTACGCATGCTCAGTTAGCATTTTTGTAGGGAGCCGGCGCTGCGGCGAGACGCTAGTGCATTCATACATACAGGAACGCGAAGCGCCGGCAAAGGCGCCGGGACAAAGAACTTCTTTGGCCGGGGTTTTTTAGAAGCTACCGCACCGCTGTCTGTTACGATGTAATATAGAGAGCGGCAGTTTGAAATGAAAGCGCGTTTCGCATAATGTTTATCGCGGGTTCAAATGTATTTCACTTCGGTTTTTGCTTGTTTAATGGAGCTTAATTAATTTAGCATTAATATGCCCAGAATCACTAAGTTTTCCTCTGACTGGCTGTCTAAAGTTGATCGAAACTCGAAACGGTAATATAGTTTCGGAATGGTGCACACAATGCCCTGATTCTGATGGCAGTTCGGCATTCTGCAGAGTATGTGAAAAGAAATTTAGTGTTGCTAACATGGGATTTTCTCAACTCTTATCTCATAGTGACAGTGCGAAACATGTTTCGAAAATGAAAGGACTTAAATGTCAAAGCACTTTTGTCTTTAGCGAAAAAAAAACGTCATCAAAATCGAAAAGTGGTGAAAAATCGGAAACTGTTCTAGTATTGTCTGGAGCAGGAAAACAAATGCCATGGATTCCAACTTCGGAAAAAGAGAAAAATTTGCGAGCTGAAGCGATTATTTTGATGACTGGCATAAAATGTAATTTATCCTTTATGTCTATTGGAGAACTAGACGTCATGTGTTCTTCTGCCTTTGAAGATTCTACTATTGCAAAAGGAATAAAACTATCGGAAACTAAGGCCAGGTATGTTACAAAATTTGGTTTGGCTCCTTATTTTCGAAAACAAAACTTTTTAGATCTTGTGAATACATATTTTACTGTTTATTTCGATGAGACCACTAACAAACAAGTGAAAAAACAGTTAGACATTTATATTTCTTATTGGTCAGATAAATTGGATAAAATTAATATCTTTTATGCTGATTCCATCTTTTTAGGTCATGCTGAAGCTGACAAAATTTTGGAATGTTTTCTAAAATTTCTAAGCGATAATGATTTGCCCCTTGAAAAACTCATTCAGTGTTCATCTGATGGTCCTAAGGTCAATTTGGCTTTTAAAAAGAAATTAAATTCATATCTCCATTCCAAAGGCTTAGAAGAGTTAATTGATATAGGAACGTGTGTTCTACACCAAATTCATACGTCACTGAAAAAAGGCATAGATATTTTAAATTCTGAAATTGACGATTTTGCTCTCAATGTTTTCAGCTGGTTTAAACTATCTGCTGCAAGACGGGAAGACTACCACAACATTCAGATTGAACTATTAGACGAGGAAACTGCAAGCCATTTTTTTCAGCGCCATGTGGAAAGTAGATGGCTGACATTAGGCCCTGTGTGCGAACGATTGATCGAACAATATTCTGTTCTTAAAGAATATTTTTTATCTGTCCTGCCGAAGAATAATGTTAATACTTCTGATAAATACGTAAAGATCTGCTCATTTCTGAAAAATCCTGATAGTTTAATTTATTTGCATATAGTATGTTTTTTATGCAATATTTTCAAACCATATTTGCTTTTATTCCAATCGGAGTCCCCTTTAATTCATGTCATGTATGAGAAGCTTAATGAACTTGTGAGAAAACTGATGTTACTCTTCTTGAAACCTGATGTAGTTGGTCAGAAAGCAGGTTTACCATTGGTTAATATTAACTGTGATGATGCCAGTTTATGGGTATCGCTAAAAAATCTTGAAATAGGAACTGGTGCCAAAAAATTACTCTTACCAAGTGAAAATAAAGACATCCTCCATAACATGAGAAATGTTTACATAACAATGTGTGGTTATTTACAGAAAACACTACCCTTATCTAACACCATATTACAAGATTTAAAATATATTCATCCCAATCAGAAGGAAAACAACAAATCTAAGGAAGGTATCAGCCGACTTCTGTTGCAGTTTAGTAAAGTTTGTAAGAGTGATCAAATGTGCGATACAATTAAATCAGAATTTCAGATGTATATGTGTGACAACAATGAAGATCTTGCTAAAGCCAAATCAGAATTTCAGATGTATATGTGTGACAACAATGAAGATCTTGCTAAAGCCAAATCTGAATTTACCAACAGCAATGATATATGCAAGTATTGGGCCCACATATCTAAAATTAAAGACAATTTCGGTAATTTCAAATTTTGCCACTTAGTTAGATTTGTTAAAATTTGTTTGACTTTATCTCATAGCAATGCAGTGCCCGAGAGAGGATTTTCCATAAATAATAACATCGTTACAAAAGATAGGAGCAGCATATCAGAAATGGGAATTCGTTCTTTACGCTTTTGCAGGGATCATTTGATGAAACATCCCTCAATTCCTTCTTTGGTAACAAAAGAGATGATTAGATATATAGAACAGTCATATGCTCAATATAATGCTTATTTGGATCAAATAAAGACAGCAGCAGCTCAAAAACGAAAGCTTGAGGAAGATCATGCAACTGCCAAAGCCCAAAAAAAAGAAAAAGAAGATCTGCAACATAAATTTAAGCAATTAAGCTCGGAAGAAAATGATTTGAGGGATGAAGAAAAAGCTGCTCATGTTTTGTGCAACGAAGCCTCCGAAAAATTGCAATGTGGGATAAAAAATAATGATATGCAAACCATTAAAATTGGACAGATGATGTTAGAAACTGCTAATGCAACACTTAAGACTGTTGAAAAAAAATTATCTATGATTAAACAAAATAAGTCTGATGTTGAAAAAAAATTACTTTTAAAAAAATAATATTTGAAGAAGACTGTACTAAATTTTTTTGTACATAGTTTTTGAATCCATTTTTCATTAAGTTTAAGTATTTTTGTGAAAACTTTTGTTACATATATATAATTTTTCTTAGTTATCACATTAGTTTATAAGATCCTTTTTAACTACATAACTTTGTTTATAGACTTAATATAGATAAATATGAAGTTTTACTATAAAAAGTACTAAGTTTTTTATAAAATTTTAATGTCACAAAAGCAGTTAGAAATTAAAACTGCTGTAATACACATTATAGCTATTTGTAAATTCATTCATTCTTCTTTTTTTTATATATATATCTTTGAAAACAAGTTGTATTTAGTGCAATTGTATTTTATGACCTTAATAAATTATATTTTTAACTTATTAAGTAAGTATTTTTACCACATTATGTAATTTATATAGTTAAATTACTGTAAAATGATAGCTGGAAATCTTCTGAAAATGGGTAACTTTTAGTGCGTGTGTCCTGAAATTGTCCTGAAATTTTATAAAAATTGTGTCCTGAAATTTTTTTGAAGCCACTACTACCCCTGTAATTAGTAAATAAACAATAGTTTGATGACTGAGGCTTTGATAAACAGAACATGGAAAATGCTTCCGGTTTCACTTTGAGTTTATGTATCCTTGCAATGTGAGAAAATTCTATGGGTAATCTGCAGCGAATAGACGACATGACTCTCTGACGTCATTCAAAGTCCTGACGATTTTCTTTTATTTAACCTGTAGGAGTCTTCTTTTAACACACAAACTGTGGAATGTAGCCTATCATAGCACAACTTTTTCCCACAAGCATTGAAAGCTCCGCCTAGTTCTAGTTGTTCATTCTCGACGAACACAAGCCAGATCATGTATAAAAAAATTTAATTTCCTATTAGAAAATAAGTGAAGAAAGTTTTCGTCCATGCATAACAAAAGAATGGTGAAAATGCGTGCCAATGGTGAAAATGTGACCCAAACTCCACTACTAATGCTTTACTAAGAACAAAATTTTTTTCTTGGAAACTGTAAAAGTGATTTTGGATTTGATAAACAGGAGGCATTTTCAGAAGAAATTAATATTGAGGTATCATTCCCATCGGAGTTCGAGCCAGCCTGATTACGAAAAATGAAAAAGAAGTTTAATTATGCAGTCAGCTGATAAATCAACAAGTGATGCTAAACATCATTTTAAGATTAATTGTTATATTTCTTTTCTTGATACAGCAAGAAATTCGAATGATGAGAAGTTCAAACAGACCAAAAAGATAAATCATGTTTTCTGATGCCTTTCTAACGATTGTGAGTCGTAAAAAAAAATTTCAAAGTGATTTTGAAATTATGTAGAAGATTAGGAGATTCTCTGACTCAAGGAGGCTCTAAGGATGTTGATGAAAGTACACTACAGGAAGTTTTGAATAATTTTTGTGAAAACGAACTAGTACATTGCGTATTGAATTTAGTAACAGCAATAAAATTGTTGCTGACACTTCCTGTGTCTGTGGCCAGTGGAGAACCCAGCTTCATATAATTGAAATTAATAAAAACTTACCAGCGTTCTATAGTGACGGGAGAACAATTTGTAGGACAATCACCACTATCAACAGACTAAGATGAAGCTAAAACAATTCATTTGAAGGATATTGTTTCTACTACCGCTAAAAGTAGCGACGAAAAAACAATAATATGCAATATGTAATAAAAATAAATAGTTGATTATTTATTACAGTATTTGTATGTGTAAAATTGTCTGTGTGTCTTACATTTAAAAAAAATGTTTTAATGGGGCGCCACGAAAATATTTCGCCTAGGGCGCCAAATTTGCTCGGGCCGGCGCTGCATGTGACCTCTGACGTCAGGTGGGAAGAGCCCGTTGGTGTTTAAAAAACTAAATCCACCATTATTTTTCTTATTTTCTAACTTGCTATCCAAACTTTGTTTTGCATGTCTTTACATGTGTATTAAGTTTCTCATACCAGAAAATTTTTAGGTGCCTACTTCGTTAGGCCAATTTTATTTCTTCTGATCACATTATCTCAAAAAAAAAAAAAAAAAAAAAAAAAAAAAAAAAAAACCTAGTATGTGTGGCTACCACATGACTTTCTTCTATATTTTTCTATACAAATTCGCTCAGCAAAAATAATTTATTAAAATTATTATTTAAAAAAATTATCTTCCATCATAATGCAGAGGATTTCCATATTAGAGAAGTACTATAACACTAAATATCCAAAAAAAGTCAATATTATTCTCAATATTACATTTAAAAAAAAAAAAGTGTTAAAAATGAAAAAAATCGATAACTTCATTTTAAATTATCGCAGATCAGTGGTTCAACCTTTCGTTTTAAAGATATTGGCGAGCTCTTTTGAAAGTTACCCATCATGAAAATTAACTCCCCTCGAGGGGGACTCCCCCCCCCCCGGGGGAGGCGAGGCTCCTACATACACAATTTTTTTTCCCAGTTGACTATCTGTATTACAAATAATTATTTTAAATTTCATAATGATTATTAAAAAATAATTCTCTTTATGCACATTTATACAAAATGTTGTCCTATACCACCGTGTTAAAACTGGGTGGTGACAATCAGGGAAAACAGGGAAATCATGAAAAAATCAGGATACTTTATCAATCTGGAAATATCAGGGAAAATCAGGGAATTTTGTAAACGCACCCAAAAATCATGGAAATTTTCATTTTTGCCCAGTTAATATGACTGTAAGATCGCCAAACAGATGTTATCTTGACCATGATTGCACAGGATTGGCTGCTTTCTAGTTGAATCTCACCAAGTTAACATTAAAATGAAAAATTCGTGCACTATGAGGAATAATTTTATGTCTTGATGTTAATATGTTGTGCAATTAAAATGAGTCATATTTTTATAATTTTGCTAATTTCTCGAGAATTTGAATTTTTCATTTTATTTCCCTTTTTAAGTGAATAAAGAACGAAAAAAAAAAAAAGACTGAGATATTTTTGCCCATCAGTATAGATTTTGAATTGCAGTGGTTTAGCGAGCATGTTATACAAGAGCGTGATATACACAAAATTATGGAATGTATACCATAGATAACAGAAATCATGGAAAAATAAGGAAAAATGTTCTCTGAATTTCTGTAGCCACCCTGTAAAAATTTAGAAAAAGCGGGATGGCAACGCAGGCTGTAGGACAATTTTTACCAAAAGTTGATAGGCACTAATTTATGTCAAGGTGCAACTGTATACCAGTTTGTATGAAATTCTGTGCAGTAGTTTCTGAGATACAGTTGCCACAAAAATTTGTCACGCACACAAACAGAGAGACATTATCTAAAAATGGTCAAATCGTGTTCTACAGCTCTCAAAACGTGTAAATCCATCAAAAACCGGATGTCGAAAATTTTTACGAATCCAATACTTTCTTCTATTGAATATAGAATAAAGCAAAATAATTACAAGATAAAAAGAACTTTTATATACCATGTTTTTAAATTTTCTATTGAATCATATAAACGCAACTGAAGGCAGCGGGAACCCGGAACAATTGGATAAAAGTATTAAAAAAATTCATTGCTATCGTGTTTTGAGCTATTATAAAAGTTTCAAATGGCTCTCTAGCCGGGAAGTTAGTTAAAAGTTGATTGCAAGCTTTGTACTGGTAACGCTGCCAAAGGCAGCAGGGTCCCGAAGCAATTGGATAAAAATATTTTTAAAGTGCATTTTCACCGTATTCTGAACTATTCTGAAAGTTTCAAATGTCTAGGTAGTCGGGAAGTTAGTCAAATAAATTTTCTGTTGAATCATATAAACGCTGCCGAATACAGTAGGTACCTGAAATAGTTCACTAAAAGTATTTAAAAAAAATGTATTATCACCGTGTTCTGAGCTATCCTGAAAGTTTCAAATGTCTAGCCAGTCGGGAAGTTAGTGAAAAATCGATTGCAAGCTTTGTACTGGTAACGCTGCCGAAGGCAGCAGGAACCTGAAACAGTTGGCTAAAAGTATTAAAAAAATGCATTGTTAATAATAATATATATTATAGTTTTAAAAAATTAAAGAACACTTTTATAGAAATGTGAACTAAAAAGCACAAAATATCTATCTTAGTACTAAAATGCAGGGTAAGAGATAATCGTGTGACTGACACACCATAATATTTACATATATTTAAATCTTTAATTAAAATAATTTAGAATTAAACAAAAACCATATTTAAAAAATCTCCCCTGACTGGGCTCGAACGCTGGACCTTTGGGTTCGTGGCGCGGAGCTTTACCTCACAGCCACAGCGTTTACGTAATGAAAGTCTTTTTTTACAATATCGATTTTTTGTTTGCTCCCAGAGCGGTTGCAAACATACATTATACATACAAACATACATACAGGTGAAGCTAATAAAAGCGTGTTAAAAACATGGTAAAATGCATATAATACGTGTAATAGTAGGTAAAGGAAGTTGTGTGGTTGTTTGTTTCACACCAGATTTCCCCCCCCCCTAAAATAATGGAGCTTTTTAGCAAAATTATTTTTTGACACTTTAACTAAAGGATATTTTTTCCAAGTGCACATTTTTTTTTTTTAGATTCGTGTGATGTATCATTTGCATGTAATCCTTCTCGCAATAAGGTTTATACCGACATAAATTAGGCCCACCAGCGGCCGAGCGGTTCTGCGCTCAAAGCTGGTAGATGGGAGGTGCCGGGTTCGATCCCAGGTCGCGCTCATCGACCTAGCCGTTCGGAGTTTTTCCGTGGTTTCCTCCGAAACTTGCGTAAATACGGGCTAGGACCCCTTAGAAAGACCCCCACGGAGGGCATTCCCCCTCTAGGCCTAGGACACATCAGGAGTCAATCGGCCTTAAATCCTACAACCAACCGACATAAATTAATTTTAACATCTTCAATAAATAATAAAATAAATAAATAAAATAGATATAAATTAATTATAAATGTACAATTATTCCAACAGATTCAATAGAAAGGTCCCTATCAACACACTTATCCACAGTTAATCCTAAAGATATCCTTTCATCCACATTACAAAGGTGTCTTATGAATGTCCTGGAAAGAAGATGTGTTTGTAGGGATAAAACTTTTTTTTAACGTTTGCTAAAAATTACAAGTCTTAAAAGGAATTATTATTCAAGTTATTATAAAAAAAGTCATGATCCTATTTTACTGATATTTCCACCGTTCAAAAAGGTACCTGACCTTTAAATAATAAATTATATATCTTACCGAAAGTACACTTGATAGTAAAAAGTCTTGAAGAGAAAAGCAGTGACGGTTTCTGGAATCCACCTTACAAATACATTTTTACCAAAGTAGTATTTAATGAACAAATCAGTCAATTGAACATGGTAAAAGGAAAAAGGAAGTCTCACTTATTTTCCGCCTTCATCATTTAAACATAATTATCATTAAATTAATTAAAAAAGGGAGCATTGCATTGCGACAGACGTCGTAAAATAACACTTAGAAGAATACTGTGTTTCAAGGACGCACTGTAATAATTAAGTATTATCACACGATGAAAGATCATAAAAATAATAGGAAAAGTTCTAGTCGTTTAAGGATAACATTTATATTTCTCGGAAATCGGTTTTGATTAATGTAGCAGCTTTCTCAGTATTAAAATAAACACATTCCTTTCTATAGTTATCCCCTAATAATTCCAGAAACCTCACTGAAGCATCCCTGTTGATAAAACAATAGGGTGAAACATTCACACGATATTCACTTACCCCTCATTTGAATATTATAAAGACAGATTACTTATAACAAGTACCGTATAGAAATGCACTTTAAAACAAATGAAAACAGTTTTAGAAACAGATTTATTTAACATATATTTCTGTGTGAGGTAAACTGGCACCCCCTACAACTCACAGTTAAACTTAGTGCCTAAATTCATAAAATAATAATAATAATAATAATAAATAAATAAATAAATAAATAAATATGGTTTTTATTAAACTTAAAAATTTATCAAATTATTCAGACGCATTTCACCCACATTCCACATTGGAACTCCCCAATCGTGGTCAAACTTGTCAAGTGGCAACCTCATATTATCTTCAAAATACCTTATATGAATATGTTGCAATTATTTGTTTTTAAGTTAGATTTATAACAGTCATACGCACAGACCAACCGGTAAAAACTTAATTTTTCATATTCAGTGCACCTCAAAACGCGAAAATATAGCAAAAACTGAGCATTGAAATTTAGGATCCAAACCATTACTTTGTTTATCATATGGATATAATATAAAAAAGTATGTTGTGGCTACCACAAGACTTTCTGCTATATTTTCCTGTACAAATTCACTCAGTAACAATATTTAAAAAAAAGAACTACGATTTTTTTCAGTTTTTTTTTTTTTTTTTGTTAAAGGTTAAAAAAAAAAATCGATAACTCTGTTTTAAATTATCACAGATTTTTAGTTCAACCATTCGTTTTAAAGGTATAGACGAGACCTTTCGAAAGATACTCATCTTGAAAATTTAACCCCCCCCCCCCGGGTGGAAGCGATACCCCACATGCACAAAAATTTTTTCCTAATTAACTACTACTATGTATTATCAATAATTCATATTCATTTTACAATCACAGGTTAAGAATAACTCTCATTATGTACATTTTTACGAAATTCTGTCCTATACTGCCATGTTAAAAATTTAGAAAAAATACGATCACTGCGCCACCTGTTGAGCGATTGATCCCCAAATCTAATTAGCACCAGTTTATGTCAGGGGTCAATTAAATACCAAATTTGATTAAATTTCGTAAAAAAAAAAAAAAAAAAAAAAAAATACGATTTTTCGTTAAAAGTAAAAAAAATTGATAACTTTGTTTTAAATTATCACAGCTTTATAGTTTGACCATCGTTTTAAAGGTATTGACGAGACCTTTCGAAAGATACCCATCTTGAAAATTTACTCCCCTCGAGGGGGGACTTACCCCTCAAGGGGGGGTGGCGAGGCTCCTACACATACAAAATTTTTTTCCCAGTTGACTATCTCTATTATAAATAATTCTTGTAAATTTCATAATGATTACTAAAAAATAATTCTCTTTATGCACATTTATACAAAATTTTGTCCTATATCACCATGTTAAAAATTTAGAAAAGCGGGATGGCAACGCAACCTGTAAAACAATTTTTACCAGAAGTTGATAGGCAGTAATTTATGTCAAGGTGCAACTACATACCAATTTGTATGAAATTCTGTGAAGTAGTTCCTGAGATACAGTTGCCACAAAATTTTTTGTCACATACACACACACAGACAGACAGACAGACATTTTCTAAAAATGGTCAAATCGTGTTCTACAGCTCTCAAAACGTGTAAATCCATCAAAAACCCGAGGTCGAAAATTTTTACGAATCCAATACTTTCTTCTATTGATACAGAAGAAAGTAAAAAGTAATTATCATTCTTAAGCAATTTTCCTGGATTTGATAAAATTTAGTGAAGCCCTTACATAAATTACATCCATATAGAGAAGAGAATATTCACTTAATTTTGGGGTAATCTTGCATATTTTCTGTAAATTATAATTTTGCTCACTATGAAAAACACATAACTTCAAATCCTCTTCCAGCAATATCCAAGTATAATCATAATCTATCTAAAATCGTTTATGTAGCCCTATAAACCAATGATGAATGATATAACCCCATAATTTTCATGCCATATCCCATATTAAATATGCTTTTGTGCATATAAAAATTATATGTTCATTTCATTTTGTTTAAGGCTGATGTCTAAAGGTGTAAATAAAATCGTACCTCCCAGAAATTTCTTCTATAGATGTATTGTATTTAAATTTACGGTACAACTTGCAGCTTGGTACACAACCCTATTTGGCGATTTACTTTTGGCGCCTTTTTGAACTATAACGATGTAGTTCTAAATTCTTTTCAACATGATATGGCAATCTGTTTGCTGTGTATTTTTTATTACCATGGCAACTAGCATTCCAATCTATCTTCTATAATAATAAATGGAAAGGTAAATTATTACTTACAAACTTTGAATAAACACCATAAAATGCAATAAACTCGCAACAATTGTTTCGGGTCGAAAAAACCACGACCCTTCATCAGGCGAACAAAGTAAGCACGAGTGCTGCAATCAAAGCGGCAACGCACAAAATCGTTTAAAATGAAAAGAAAAAGTATATAAAGTAGAAACTAAATATAGCTACTGGTGTGAGTAGAATTGTACAAAAAAACAAGGAAATAAATAAATGGGTGAGATTAAACACATAACAATCAAAGGATAACCAAAATTAAACTAAAATCTAAGTTACGTGAGTAATTTCCAAGCATCAGAGAAGATGTCTGTCAGAGAATGTCAGAGAATTTGTCTGTCTGTCTGTCTGTCTATCTGTCTGTCTGTCTGTCTGTTCTTTTATACGTTCAGCCCCTATTGAACGCAGAAGTACAAGAATTGACATACGGATGCTCTGGAGCCTTTCCGATGTTTTCTTCGAAACAGAATTTAAAAATCTTAATTAGTTTCGGAGATATTAATTAAAATGCTGACCCATATCGATCGCGAAAATGACCAAAAATCCTTATTGCTTAAAAAGAGGATTCTATCAGCATTCAGCAGACGATTTAAACGGCTGTCTCTAACCGCAAAAAAACATGTGCAAGTCATTAATGTCACATGATCTTTAACTGGGGTTAAAAATTGCAAATTTCAAAGTGCTTCAAATTTTCTTTTTCGTACACAACACTTAATATACAACCTATTCAGCACAAAACCAACCTGCAGTTAAAATTTCATCAAATTTCATTAATAAACAAAGCAGTTACATTTTAATTGCTAATTAAATCTTATTCTAACATGTAATCTATCTTTCAATAGACGATAGGAGTTTCCATAGCAACAAAATACATTTGAAGGAACTAAAAAATACTTTTTCTTTTTTTTTTTTTTTACTTCCATTACCCGACTACCGTGGTATATATATACAGTAGAGTCTCGGTAATTCGAGGTGGACGGGACCGGACGTAGCTCGAATTATTGAAAACTCGAATTATCAAAAATGACAAAATTAATAAAATAGAAATAATATAAACACAATTTTTAAATTTAAGTGTATATTTCAATTAAAAAAAAATGTACTTACATAATGCTATTACATTAATTTCTGAAGATAAGTTAATTACATCTTAAAGTAATTGTCAATTGTTTTCTGTTTAAATACATTGTTCCTTTTACGTGCGGCAATATCACGCCATCTTCTGAGCATCACATTGTCGACTGGAGTCGCTTCAGGCTGTTGTTCTACGTATCTCATAGCAGCCTCTAGCGCAGCAAGACCCTCGCTGTGACTCATACGTGGTGTGGAATCATTTGTTACGTCCTCCTCCTCACTATCATCCTGCTCTACTAAATTAATCATATCAACTATAGCTGCATCCGTAAATTCTAGTTGGTCGTCATTATTTTGCCATTCTTCCACCACAGAAATACTATCTGTGTTTTCGCACCCTGGGATTTTTTTAATAAAATTAAACAACGGCATATCATCTTCACTAATGTCCTGATTAGTATTGTTTTCTGCCCCCTCGTTCTTCAAAATTTTATTCCAAGATTTCTGAAGAGTCTCTGAGGTTATTTCATCCCATGCCCCAGCCACCCAATACACAACGTCTTTCACGGTAATTTTTTTCAAAACATCTACAATGGTTTCTTCACCTTCTATGGATTCTAGAAGAGATTGCAGCAATCTACGGCGATACTTTTTTTTTAAGCATTGTAGAATCCCTTGATCCATGGGCTGAATTAAACTAGTTACATTTGGGGGTAAAAACATGGCACGAATTCCATCGCAATTTAATTCATCTTCATTTGGATGGGAACCCGCGTTATCAAGCGTCAAGATGGCTTTACAAGGTAGATTTCTTTCTTTCAAGAATTTTTTAACTTCTGGAACAAAATCGGAGTAAAACCAGTCTTTAAATATCTTTTGCGTCATCCAAGCACTTTTTTGGCTCTTATACGTAACCGGTAGAGACGATACACAAATATGTTTAAAGGCTCTTGGCTTAGGCTGGGATTGCGGTGCCTCGTTCTTAAGTCTTATCTTAAAAGTTACGAACTTTCGTAGATGGGCGTGGTTAAGAACGATCTTAAATTGGTATTGCGGTGCCTCAAGCGTAAGTCCTCCGCGTGTCCTCGTAAGAGAAAGCCAGCCAGCCAATGGGAGACGCAGACCGAGTTATGTTGTGATTGCGCGCGCATCCAGTTACGATTCGACGTAAGATAGCTCTGAGGTTGTCGTAAGATAGTGATGCACTGCAATACGACTTGCGTTTTGTTTATATCTTAAGACAGAGTTTGTGCGTAAGATAGTGTTGAACGAGGCACCGCAATCCCAGCCTTAGTCGATTTTCCGACAACAACAAGTTTCATCTTATGATTTCCTGAAGCATTTGATGTCGCGAGAACTGTCAATCTCTCTTTGCTCTTTTTGTGACCTGGAGCACTTTTCTCTTCACGTGACGCGAGTGTCTTAGAAGGTAACATTTTAAAATTAAGGCCAGTTTCATCGCAATTATAAAGCTGGTCATTTGTAAGTTTTTCATTTTTTACTATCTCCTGTAATTTCTTGCAGAATTTTACGACGGCTTCAGAATCAGCAGATAATTTCTCTCCACACATCTCTAGTTGCCGAATGCCGTATCTTTTTTTCCACTTGTCAAACCAGCCTACACTAGCAGTGAAATTTTGATCTCCCTCTTCAAATTCTTTTTGAAACAGCAAAGCTTTTTCTTTTAGAATGGGACCTGAAAGAGGGCATCCTTTTTGCCTTTGTTGGGTAAACCACATAAAAAGTGCCTCGCCTGTTTTTTCATAGTCAGATTTTTTCAAAGATTTTCTATCCAATGATACGTCTGAGCACTTGTTACCGGAAAACGCTTCTAATTTGCTTCTGTTTCTACGCCAATCACCAACTGTGACTTCACCTACGCCATATTCGACTGCAAGTTTTTTAAGAGTTTCCCCCTTATCCAGTCTTTTTAATGCTTCTAATTTCACTTTTAATGGAACGAATTTCCTTTTCCTTTTTGTAGAATCCATTATGGAAAAACAATTACGTTTCTGTAAACAGAATTAAAAAATCTTTCAAAAGTGACTTAAATTCCGCGAGCTAGTACCGAACTAATCGAACTGCACTATTTTTAGAATATGGAAAGATACATTTGGAGAAGTGGAAACAGGTGATTGGCTGAAATCGGATTGCACAACTTTCTCTCCAAATTGAAATAGCACGATTCCCTCCCCCCTCCTCCAAAACGCGCACCTGCAAAGAATACAAAATGCGTTTTCTTTGAGTGGAAGGATTTCTTCTCATAGCATGAGACCGGTGAAATAACAATAAAAGATAGAAGTAATTTTTTCATGTGTTGGTCTTTTTTTTTTTTTTTTTTTTTTTTTTTTTGGTGAGTCGAATTTAACTCGGATTTATGGGAAACTCGAACAATCGAGACTCGAATTATAGAGACTCTACTGTATAGGTTTTGGCGAAATAAAAAATATTTATTTTTCTTTTTACTTCCATTAATAAAACTACCGTAGATAATGGAATTAAAGATTTCACGTGATTTACATGTTTTAGAATGTCCTGATTAGGTTTTCTTTTGTATCACAGCTACTAATTAAAATAATTTCATAAGTAACACATTATTTGAAAGCTTTGTTGATTTGGAATTGAACAGTATATCTTTTAAATTATCGAAAGTTTTCACCAGATTTACACGCTTTGAGGTCTCCTGAATCAGTTTTCTTTTGTATCTCAGCTACTAATTAAAATAATTTCATGAGTAATACATCATTAGAAAGCTTTTTTAGATTTGGAATCGAACAGTGTAATACAGAAATTTGTACCACCAGATGGCGCTGTAATATTTTAAAATTTCAAAATTTCAATTTCTAATTATGATTAAATTAATTTTAATACATCATTCGAAAGATATTTTAAAGTTCTTTTAAATTATCGAAAGTTTTCACCAGATTTACACGTTTTGAGGTGTCCTGAATCAGTTTTTTTTTTTTTTTTTTTTTTTTTTTTTTTTTTTTTTATCTCAGCTATTAATTAAAAAAAGTTCATAAGTAATACATCATTTGAAAGCTTATTTTAGTTGATACACATTTTAAAGTACTTTTACATTATCGAAAATGGAATTCGAGATTTCACCCGATTTACACATTTTGAGGTGTCCTGATTAGGTTTTCCTTTGTATCTCAGCTACTAATTAAAATAATTTTATAAGTAATACATCATTTGTAAGCTTTGTTGATCTGGAATGGAACAATAGATTACAGAATTCTCTACCGCCAGATGGCGCTGTAATATTTTCAAATTTCAATATTTCAATTTCTAATTATGATTAAATTATTTTTAATGCATCATTCGAAAGATATTTTAAAGTTCTTTTATATTATCGACAGTTTTCACCAGATTTACACGTTTTGAGGTCTCCTGAATTAGTTTTCTTTTGTATCTCAGCTACTAATTAAAATAATTTCGTAAGTAGTACATCATTAGAAAGCTTTTTTGATTAGGAATCGAACAGTGGAATACAGAAATTTGTACCGCCAGATGGCGCTGTAATATTTTAAAATTTCAATATTTCAATTTCTAATTATGATTAAATTATTTGTAATGCATCATTCGAAAGATATTTTAAAATTCTTTTAAATTATCGAAAGTTTTCACCAGATTTACACGTTTTGAGGTGTCCTGAATCAGTTTTTTTTTTTTTTTTTTTTTTTTTTTTGTATCTCAGTTATTAATTAAAAAAAGTTTTTATAAGTAATACATCATTTGAAAGCTTATTTTAGTTGATACACATTTTAAAGTACTTTTACATTATGGAAAAATGGAATTCGAGATTTCACCCGATTTACACGTTTTGAGGTGTCCTGATTAGGTTTTCTTTTGTATCTAATCTACTAATTAAAATAATTTCATGAGTAATACATCATTTGTAAGCTTTGTTGATCTGGAATGGAACAATAGATTACAGAAATTTCTACCACCAGATGGCGCTGTAATATTTTTAAATTTCAATATTTCATATTCTAATTATGATTAAATTATTTCTAATACATCATTCGAAAGATATTTTAAAGTTCTTTTACATTATCGAAAGTGGAATTCGAGATTTCACCTGATTTACAATTTAAAGTTTCCTGATCAGTTTTTCTTTTGCATCTCAGCTAATTGAGTAAGAATAAGTAACTGGAATGGAACAATAGATTACAGAAATTTCTACCGCCAGATGGCGCTGTAATATTGATCTAATATTCTAATTATGATTAAATTATTTCTAATACATCATTCGAAAGATATTTTAAAGTTTTTTTACATTATCGAAAGTGGAATTCGAGATTTCACCTGATTTACAATTTAAAGTGTCCTGATCAGGCTTTCTTTTGCATCTCAGCTAATTGAGTAAGAATAAGTAACTGGAATGGAACAATAGATTACAGAAATTTCTACCGCCAGATGGCGCTGTAATATTTTTAAATTTCAATATTTCATATTCTAATTATGATTAAATTATTTCTAATACATCATTCGAAAGATATTTTAAAGTTCTTTTACATTATCGAAAGTGGAATTCGAGATTTCACCTGATTTACAATTTAAAGTGTCCTGATCAGGTTTTCTTTTGCATATCAGCTAATTGAGTAAGACCGTTCAAAATTGGTATATGCAAGTTAATTAGGAGGGGCTGGAACGGTGGGGAAGGAATAGGCGCGCAGCGCGCATGGGTTTGGGACCCGGTGCGAGTTTTTACCCGATGATAAAATATATTTTTTTTTTTCTTAATAATAAAAGTTTGAGTTGAGAAGGAATATGCGTGTACAGCGCACGTATATCCTCAAGCGTGCGCGCGCAGCGCGCGTGGGTCTGCGCTGCCGAAGGCAGTGGCGTCCCGGTGTGAGTTTTTACCCGATGCTAAATGATATATTTTTAAATTCCTTTTCTTGAGAATGAAAGTTTATGAGTAATAACATTGAATTTTGAGAAGTCATAAGGATAGTGAAGGAATACGTGCGCGCAGCGCACGGGTCTACGCTGCCGAAGGCAGTGGGGACCCGGTGCGACATTTTTCCCGATCAGAATTTTTTTTTTCTCTTTTTTTATCACATGATACAAATTAATGCAATTTTGAGAATTCATTAATTATTGTGATTCATTTAAAAATAGTGACCAGCGAAGCGGGCGTAGCCTGCTAGTTATTTATAAAGATAACTTGATCGACATTTTAATATTCAGTATTCTATTCCATTTTTGCTATTTTATTTAAAGAAAGATAGGCCTATTTTCGGAAAAGAAGGTGAATGTACTAGAGTTTTTTTGAGTGAATTGTTTAGAGTGAGAGAAATGTTTTCGGAATTTTTGAAAAAAATCTAATTTATATAATCGTAATTTCCCGGCAACTGTAGAATATTTAAAGGGTGTAAATCAACAAGATATATAAATTAGAGTGCTGATTCAATGAATGAAGGATTAGCTTTCCGTGGTTCAAGATAAATCACGTGACATGCTCCAATAGGTTGCTGTGTTTGGCCCTTTATCGCTATTTTGGCATTTAAAATATCAGTTCGACAAATTATCATTATTATTAGGTAACATGACACGCCTATGACCGAAATCAATTGTTTTTAAAATAATTTTACACATGTTTCACATTTTAATAAATAATAAAATACCTTTTTTTTCATCGTTTCCCAACAAAGTTTAAAAGTGCTAAAAGAAAATTTAAACTTTTCAAGAGCTAAATTTAACAACAAATAATAATTTTTCAATTATTTTTAAACATTTTGTCGGTTAAAGTTCAACTACACGAAATAAAAAAGAAGTAAAATCAAAATCAAAAGAATTTAGAACAAAAGAATATTAAACTGCATAAGTAAACAAAAACATTTCGGTTATGACTTATGCGAAGAACAATCTCCAAACCGTTGCCATAGAAATTTACTGAAAATAAGCTGTTACCAAGGGAACCACCGAATACGCAGGTGCAAGGAGAGCATGTCACATCACTCATTTTGGACCTTCTCAAGGGTTACCATTTATCACTCTACTTTATATATCTCGTTGGTGTAAATGTATGGAAAGCATATATATATATATATATTTACGCATATTGATAATACTTCATGCAGTTAGTTTTTTTTTTTTTTTTTTTTTTTTTTTCTTTTTCATGAAAAGGGAGGTAAGTTAACTTTATATATTTGTTTTATTAATATTAAAAATAGGCTTAATTTATTTGTGTACATTACAAAACTGACGCAATTTTGAAAAACGCGTTTTCGCTTTGATTACATTTAGAATCCATGGCAACCATTTCCGAAAATCACATTTCGCCGTAATCACAAAAAAAAAAAAAAAAAAAAAATCGCCTAATAAAGTTCTGGACTAACCTGCAAGTTGTTCCAAATTTACTTTAATGTTCCTAAATATGAACCATTTGTCCGATTTCGATAAAAAGTTTCAAGCAGTATCCCCGTATGATACAGATTTAGAATATCGAATTTGGATATCCTGCTCTTATTTGCTCTTAAGTTATGCTGATAACAGTCTCCCCCCCCCCTCTCTCTCTCTCACACTCACATACAGACCAACCGCTAAACCTATTTTTCGGATCAGTGGGGACTCAAAACCTGTAAATATAACAAAAGCTCAATTTTGAATATTGGACCTAAAAACAATAATTTTTCTAACATTATACGGGTAAGGGCAGGTAAAAATATTCGATACCTGTGTGTATGTCTGAATGTATTTACGAAAATCGAATGTATTTACGAATGTATTGACTTGGAAATAAACAAGATATTTATCAATCACAACCAAATGAGCTGTATTGTTTTGGTCTCCAGAACACTTCTAGGGGTGAGTATCAGAGTTAAGAGTTAGAGGACCACAAGGCTGTAGCCAGGATTTTTTTTCGGGGGAGGGGGAGCACATTTCTAACACAAGGTCTCCGAAAAATAATGATGTAATAGTGAACATACACACAAAGAAAAGCGCATACGCACACACAAATAGGGCCTGATTAACTTCATGTGAGGCCCGGGACGCACATACGTTCATGGCCCAGCCTCCCCCTTGCACTGTGCACCAGTCAGCACAGGTACATATATACCTATTTATGGGACTAACATGGCAGAATTTGCTTTCTATAATACCAATGTTTGCCATTTTTAGGGCATAAAAGGGAAAATGGCATTTTAAGGACCAGCTTTATGACCCCCTGTTAATGAGTTCACATGCCCCACATGCCCCTGTGTTAATCAGGCCTTATACACGAATTTTTCTTCTACATTTTCGTATGCAAATTCCCTCTGTACAAATAACTTTGTTAAAACTTTTATTTATTAAAATTAATTTCCATGATGAACCCAAAGAAAATCAATTTTATGTTCACAAACGATATCTTAAAAAAAAGCTCCTTTTTACTTTCTCTTACCCATAAGGTAGAGAAAGTATTGTTTTTCAGTCAAATTTTCGAAAGTGATTTTTTGTTATATTTACACGTTTTGAGGTCCCCTGAATTCAAAAGTAATATTTTTAGCGGTTTGTCTGTCTGTCTGTCTGTTATCAGCATAACTCAAAAACAAATAACAGTAGAAAGTCCAAACTTGGTATTCTAAATGTGTATCATATAGGGATGCTACACTAAGCTTTTCGGTGAGATGAAGTAAATGGTTCGTGTACAGGGACACCCAAGAGAATTTAAATATATTACGCTCAGGAATTGAAACGAATTCCTCATAGACATTTGGTAAATAATGTATGTTTTTTAGCTAAATACTCATCGCTTATGTTTTGAATATTTAAACGTTTTGAGGCTTCCTGATTACCGAAGTCAAGTTTTTTAACGTTTGATCTTTGTCTGTGTCTCTTAGAGTAACTTGAAAATAATTAATTTCAAAAGATCTAAATGTTGTATTTTGAAGTTACTATAAGTTTGTTGTTGGAAAAGTTTGATCAAGATTGATCAGTTTCAAGAAATGTTGCGTGTGAAAGTTGCCTGAATAGTTTTAAGTGAACTTTTAATTTTAATAACAGATTTAAATTCTATATAAATGTAGATGCAGTAATGAAACAGGAGGTTGAGGGGGGGTGGTAGCCAATTTCACAAAAAACTAATTATCATATAAAACTCTTCCTTAGCCTAATTTGAATTGTTTTAACATAGGTTTACATAACGGTACTCGTTATCTTACCCCTTAATCTCCAACCTGTATTTATAGTACTAAATTTCAGGGTAAGAGAAAGTCATGGGAGTGACACACCAGATAATTTACTTTCTCTTACCCATATTATGGTAGAGAAAGTATTGTTTTCAGGACAAATTTTCGAAATTGATTTTTTGTTATATTTACATGTTTTGAGGTCCCTTGAATCCAAAAATCATTTTTTTAGCAGTTGGTCTGTGTGTCTCTGTGTCTGTCTGTCATCAGCATAACTCAAAAACAAATAACAGCAGGAAGCCCAAACTTGGTATTATAAATGTGTATCGTATACGGATGCTACACTAAACTTTTCGTTGAGATCAAGCGAATAGTTTGTGTACATGGACACCCAAGAGTATTCAAATTACATGTATGAGGGAAATTGCAGGTAAGTACAGTTTAACGTCTATAGACTGTACTAAACCAAATGAACGAATATATATTTTTTATATGAGTAAAAACGTGTTTCATGTAGAGTATGGCATGGAAATCATTTACTGTTCGTTTACAGGGCTACACAAAAGAACTAGATTATAGTACAACAATACTTGAAAATCGATGGAAGTGTATTGTTTTGAGAAAATATAATCGGAACTGGTCCACGTTAGAGAAATATTATATAGATTTTTCGTTGAATGATTTGGTTTAACTATCATTAGCGTTTCATCCCACAAAAACAAATAATAATTTGGCTTCTGGTGAATTAAAATTTTAATTGGATGGTGGGTGAAATTGGTGTAAGACTTATAAGTTTCAAATTTAAAGGTTAAAAAAAGAAAAGAAAGAAAGAAACTGCGAAAATTTCGCATGGGATTGCTAGTACACAAATATTACGCTTCACTGCATTCTAAGAACAATTTAACAACTGTCTACACTGCCCTGCAAAAAAAAAAAAAAAAAATTATTTTTCGAGCTTTGATATCATTCTTGCTGATTCTTATGTAAAACGACCTCCTGAATCCGAAAAAAAAAAGTTCATTTTTAAAAGTTCATTTTTAATTATTCAGAAAACTTTCATCCGTACCGTTCTTTGAAATTTATCGATTTTGATAAAACTTTTTTAAATCAACAACTTATATTAACTTCAAAATTACGGCATTCAGTAGTGGCACCAAAAATTCCCGACGGGGGGACACCACCTCCCCGATAGGGGGGCATTATATAGAGAGACTGTTCGTTAAAAACTGACTAATATATGACTATTTGTTAAAAACTGCAATATAGTTATTCATAATATTACTGCTAATATATATATCATCCCCATTTGTTAGTACTCCTTGTGGTTTTGGAGATCATCATGTCATTCCCTGAGCGTATTTTCTTTTCATCGAATAAAATATGTACAGGGTGCACGAAGGAAAATTCTTAAGAAAAAATTAATTTTCGTATCCGTTGATCACAGATATATATATAAATTTCCCTAAAGGGGACACACATCGTGCCATAGAAAATTGGATCTCCAGAGAGGTGGCCTTTTAATAGAACTTGTCTTCTTATTCACGGAGTAAATTTCAGAACAGAAGCGCCAACTATCGGCCTTTGTGCACCTAAATTGAATCAGTATAATGTTTTAAAATGGCCCTCTCATATACCAAGTTTTATGCATTTATATAGATAGAGTATGATATATAGCCTTCCCGTTCACGGAAAAAATTGAAGCAAAGGAGCGCTACCTATTTGGCTATATGCGCACAAACTGATTTTACATGGTGTTTCATAATTGACCTGTCATATACAAAGTTATTTGCAATAATATACAATAGAAAACTACATATAGCCTTCCTATTCTTGGGGAAAATGGCAGTAGAGCAGTGCAACTTATCGGCCGATTAAATCAGAATAATGTTTTATAATCGCCCTCTCACATATCAAGTTTTGTTCGATTATACAAAATAGAACCTGAGGTATAGCCTTCCCTTAAATGAAAGCCTCAAATGAAAACCGGAAGTCGAAAGTTTTTACGAATCTAATATTTTCTTCTATTGAATATAGAAAGTAAAAACTGGAATGCTCCAGATTTGTAAAAGAAACTCTGCTAAAAGAAGAAAAATTGAAATTTTGCAATTTTTCCACCGACAGATTTTAAGAGTATGCTCCAATGGGGGTTCATATACTCACCGACGAGGAAGGGGGGGGGGTGCCCCCCTCCCCGGCCCCCTAGCTGGTGCCACCCCTGATGGCATTTAAATAGCCTGAAACTGTTTGTTTATAAGTTACTCTGATAACAGACAAGATCAAACGTTAAAAACTTGATTTTATTATTCAAAGAACCTCAAAACGTGTAAATATACAAAAAACAAGAGCTGAATATTTAGCTTGAAAAATTACTTTATTCACTGTATTGGTATAAGGAATTTATTTTAGTTCTTGAGCAGTATTCCTGGACATTGTAAAATATTACATTGAAGCACTTCCATTTATTACATTCAATAAAATAAAAAATATTTTTGCTTAATTATTGGCAGCCTTGTACATCTTCTAAAAATTATGTACACATCACATGATGCAATTAAATATAATCCTATAATATAACACACAGCATAATCTGAAATGCACTTTCATTATTTTTCAAGTATAGTCCCACTATATTCTGGTTCTTTTCTGTAGCCCTGTAGACGAACGGAAAATAATTTGCATACCACATTCTACATGAAACATGATTTTACGTATATAAAAAATATATATTAATTTCATTTGGTTTACTGTAGCCTATAGATGTCTCTACTTACTTGCAATTTCGCCTTATAGACTTAATGTATTTAAATTATCTTGGATGTCCCTGTACACGAACCATTTGCATAATCTCAACGAAAGATTTAGTGTAGCATTCCTATATAATAGTTTTAGGCAGGGCCGTGCTTAGGAAGGGGAGGGGGGCAGAGCGGCTAAAAATTACAAAATTTCAGCTGAAAATTAGGTCTACTAAGATTTTTTTTAAACAGATAAAAAGAGAAAAAACAAACTTGATAACTTTTCATCTGTGGCAACCCGGCAGTTTTTGGCTTTAAAAAGGATAGTTTTCAGAAGCAGAAAGAAGAAAATAATTTTAGTGCTGCATTTTTTTTCCCTTGTGACTTTATTTGCATTTTAATTGTGATGTATTTTTCACAGTGTTCTTAATAGTAGAGCATCACCTATCGCAGTGGTATCCATCTGCCGCTCACTGGGCCAAAATTGGCCAACCCAACAATGTTTTGGGATTCACGATGGAATTCAGAATTTTATGCAATGCTTTCGTTCTCGCTCTTCTATATGAAAATATTAGCTGATATGATATTTGTGGGATATATTTTTTTCTTGTAGTACATAAGATCAGCTATATATGAGGAGCAAACATTCAAACCGTGTTTTCTCCAAAAATAAAAAAAAGTGAGTTAGGGATTTTTCTGTGAACTCAACATTAAATAGCACAAAATTATACTATTATTTTAAACCAAAAAATTTTTTATCACATTATAAACGCTCTTAGAAAGTTGAGGTTTCAATCAAACAGTGCTTCCTCCAGAGCCTGCTTTCAGTCAAACTGTGATTTCTCCAGCCGACCAGTCAGAACTGTTCTTTCTGGTCGCGTGACTCGTAGATGTACCAGCTTTTTATGTTTGTTTATTTCGTTAGTTCTACATTAACATCAAATTGTAACAATAACATCAAAGGAACAATACTATGAACTGTATCAGACAGTTGGTAAGGTAAAAATATTGGGGATTGATTGGAAACTTTATAATACGAAATCACTTAGAGCTTATTTCAAAAATTTACCATACATATCAGAACTGAAAAAAATAGTTTTAGAAAAAAAAAAAAAAAATGGAGAAAGTGTGATGGTCAAAGGATTCAAAAACTATAAATTCGAAGGTTTTAAAGAACAATCTGGAACAAAACTTTTTAGGAAGGGGATTAATACTGCTATTATACGAAATGTTGCCTTACAATGTCTTCCTCTGAGTTATGGAATATCACTTGAAAAGAAAAATGACGTAGACAAACTTTTAAAATTGATGTATGGTGAAGAGTGGAAAAATCAGCCTGAATTTAAATGGTATAAAGATATCATTACTAATAACTTTCATGTAGAATATGAAGAAACAGAGGAAGCATGTAATTGCTTAAGTGAAGATATTGGTTTAAAAATTTAAATTTTAAATTGGCTTAAAAATTTTAGTTCTTCCCTACAATTTGCAGGATGATTTTTCACGTGTAAATATTTAATTTAACTTTATAATAACATAACAAAGTCTGTTCTGTTAATTAGTTTTATTACATTAAGAATGTTATTTCATCAATATGCGAGTTACATATACTTTTTCATTTAAAAAATGTTTTGTCCACATTGGAAACATTCAAAACATGTTTTCTCCTCTGTGTTTCGGTCAAAACATGCTTTCTCCAAATTTCAAATGAATTTTTCTAATTAACTCTAAGTTTATTAGGTAAAGTATGCCTACAGATCTTCCTAGTAACCTGTAATACAACTAAACAAATGATAATTAGGGTCTAAGAAGGGTTATTTTTTAATTTATCAGTTTTTTGTGTTTTCTGAAAAATTGTATTCAAAGGAGAAAACACGGTTTGAATGTTTGCTCCTCATATATATATTAGGATTTCCACGATCCCACTTTTTTCAAGAAATATTTCACCACTCTTTTTTAAAATATACTTTTTACAAACATATCGTTATTTTATGAGAAGATGTCTATTTAAAATTAGTTAACGCAAAATTAAGGGCATCGGTAACCTAGTATGTGCATATGTATATATACATTATACATACAGTATAATTTACATATATATACAAATTATACATACAGTATAATGTATATAAATATACACATTACACATACAGAATGCCTAAATGAAATACACTTGTAATGTGGTCTTCGAGGTCTTTTGGGTTCGATAGGCCTGATTCTGTCGCATACTTTTAATATTTATGAATTTTTAAACAGGATGCTTGAATTAGTCATTTTCAACAAATTTTTTGTCATTAATTTAATTTTTGAACGTTTATGATATTGTTTTATTTGTTTTATAATTTTTAAACAATACTCATTTTATATAACATTTTCATAATTCAAATTTTCTGTCGTAAATTTCTTCATGTCCTTTTGCAGCCGTATACTATTCTACCTCGCATTCACGTTTATTATTATAATTATTATTATGATACAAATTTTAATTTATTTTTTACTCTGCTGATTCTCAAAAAAGATCTAATAGAAGACAAAAAATGGGGGAACAGTGACAAGGTATCTTGCAGATGCCCAAAGATCAGCGGCTAGAATCAGTCTTGATTACCCAATAGGTACAAGAAGCAAATATAAGAGAAGAATATTCCAGAGAACAATATTCCATGGTGTCAGGAATACCTATTTTGATAGGTATCAGGTATCCCATAGTAAAAGAGTCAAGGTGATACTCGAAATTTTTATTTATTTATTTGTTTATTTATTTTTTAATCAAATTTGTAGCGAACTTCTTGAATGTCCAGTTCTCAAAATGTTTTTTAGGAAATCTATGGTCAAACACCTTCCTTTCACTAATAAATTTATTGAAAAGATCTTTGATCCTATATGTTTTAATAACATTTTGAGTACGGGGACCACTAGAAATTCAACAAAAGTTTTGTTCTCTGTGTCATTAAGAATTTTTGTGTGCAGTTGTGTAAGATTTGATTTTTTAATTAAAGAAAACATTTGACTCTCAAAATTTTCAACCAAATTTAACGTCAGTTTTAGACATTTTAGCGAAACGTATTCGACACTATAACCTAAAATTATAAAATAAATATATTAGATTATTCATGAAATTTGAGAATTTGTTTTAAATGATTTGTAACTGCGCAGGTATTACGCTATAAAATAATACATTTACATGTTTTGTTGACAATTAAGCAAAATAAGGTTCCCGAATTGTAAGGTTTTTGTCTGAAAACATTATCTGATTTATAAAAAATCACAATAGACCTGACTGCACAGCTATCATCTCTAGAATATATAGAAAATATGTTAATGAAGCTTTTACACATGCATTTATAGTCGAATAATTTCATATATTGCGTGAATAGAGGCTAGTTTATATTTTGGTGCCTAAATTAAAGAAATTCAATTGTGTACATTTTCTGCAATTCCAGCTAACTACAAAGTTTAATGGAAATTTTGTATATTTTTCGAGGGGTTTGTAATAGTCTTTACACCAAGTGGGGCCCCTAAATTGATTTGTGCTTCCCTCAGTTGAAAGGTTAATTGGGCTTCGGATAGAATACATGAAGAAACTTAAGAACAAGTATAAACAAAACGTCAGAAACAAGCTCAAAGAAAGTCAATAGAAGACGAGAAGAAACTAACAAACATCGAAAGACACATTCAATGCAGATACCCAATGGACAGTGATAGACAATAAGATGAATCTGAACAGGAATAAACGAGGCGTCAAGAACAGGCTGAAAGGAAAGCTGCTCGAAGACTAGAAGAAGCTTACGAACAGCGATAAGCGAGGTTTCCCCAGTAGCACAACAATATTGGCCAATGTCGTATAATGAGATTTTACAACGTTGGCCAATATCGATTTATCGACATTGGCCAGCGCCGAATGGCAAACCTTTTTGCCGAGATTGGCCAATGTTGTCATTTGAACATTGGCCAATGTCGATCTAAGCCGGGCCGGCCAATGTTGCCATTTGAACATTGGCCAATATCGATCTAAGCCGGACCGGCCAATGTTGCCATTTGAACATTGGCCAATATCGATCTAAGCCGGACCGGCCAATGTTGCCGTTTGAACATTGGCCAATGTCGATCTAAGCCGGACCGGCCAATGTTGCCATTTGAACATTGGCCATTGTCGATAAATCGATAATGGCCAACTTTTTTTCCGAGATTGGCCAATGTTGCTATTCCAACATTGGCCAATGTCGATCTAAGTTGGACTGGCCAATGTCGATCTAAGTTGGACTGGCCAATGTCGATCTAAGTCGGACCGGCCAATGTCGACCTAGACCATGCCGGCCAATGTCAACCTAAACCGGACCGGCCATTGTCGATAAATCTATATTGGCGAATGTCTAATGGTACACCTTTTTCCAGCATTGCCCAATATTAAGAATTGAATATTGGCAAATGTTGATCTATGCTAGGTTGCCAATTGCCAATCTAAGATGCACTAGTCAACATAAATTTGCAGATATTTTCTATTATAATTAACCCTTTCAGGACAGTGTATAAAAGGTCTATCAATAAACTTTAAAAATATTTCTTTGCATATAGAATCCTTATACTGAGCATATATTTAAACAATTTTTTTTAAATATTTGCTATCTTCAGATACATGTCAATTTAATATATAACCATTGCACACCTAAAAAGTCTGAAGTTGGTAGATAGACCTTTGAGCCACTGTCTTTGAAACAGTTAAATCTTAAAAATTAAAATAAATATGGTATTTAGGTGTTTATTCTTTATTTTGTAGCCCAGTAGCAGAAACGGCGCGACACGGCGACATAGTTGTGGACACAGAAAAACGGCTTGCAGACAGTTTTTGTCTGCACTAATAAAAAAATTAGTTCACAACTTTAAAATATCTCTTAGTCTGTACTACTAAAAAAAAATTGCCTGCAACTTTCAGACAGTTTTTGTTGTCAATTTACAGACATTTTTCTCCTGTGACAATGCGCTACCCATGTATGACGTCTTAGACGCTGTCTGGTAGGAACTCTAGAGTCCCCTATAGGTGCCTTGGTAGGAACACACAAAACAGTGCTTAACAAGGGTGACCTAGGAGCCTAGATCTCCCTTGATAGGCAGCGTTATGCGTGTATTCTTTTCTCCTGTTACTGAGATTCTACGGGAAAGTAGAAAAGTACTAATTTCATTTAAAACTGCTCCAAAACTTCTCCTCCACTTCAAAATTCACTTATAAAAATTTCTGTATCAAAACTAAAACTAATATACTTTTATTATTTATAATGTGTTGTGTCAAACATTGCTATAAAATAATTAATTGAATGAGTTAAACTTATTGTTTTATAACTGTTTATACTATATTGTTCTGTAGTAAAATTGTATTGTGTATTGTTGCACGAGATCACCACTGTTGTTAAGTCCCCCCCATCTTCCAGATTGCCGCTATCAGCTTTCAGGCTTTTTGAGTTTAAGCCATTTTCACCCGACTACATGCAAATTTCGCAGACAGATTATGAAATTTTAAAAACCTGTCTGAGACAGCTAAAAAATTTTCTGCCACTGGGTTTTGTAGTAATAAATTATTCACATTTTTTTGCAGAACGCAGATAAACCTTTGGGTATTGCTACCATAGCAACATAGCTACAGTTGTCACCAACAACACACATGGACGCCAAATTTCTTATGTAAAATATCAGATTTTTTTTTTTTTTTTTTGAAAATTTTTTGGGAAAAAAAAAATTATATTTTGAAAATGTATTTAAATCCTCTGAAAAACTGAAACAATCTTCTAACTTATCTTTTGAGAGCAAACAATACCTAATCTCAGCAACAACCAAGGAGCATTTTATTTTATGGGAAATTTTGTTTCCAAAACTACTCATTACCTAATGAATTCTGGTTTCACATTCAGAAAATTGACAATTGTTAAATTAATACTTTTTTCTAAAAAAATTATTTCATAAATTTAATATTTTATTTTATAGCTAAAATAAAAATATAAAAATGGCCCAAAATCGTTTTATTTAATAATAAAAAAATAAATAAAATTAAAAATAAAATTTTAAAAAATGACTACTCATTTAATGACTGTGAATTTTCTGAATGTATAGCCAGAATAAAAACATATTAGGTAATGAATGATCAGTGAAAAAAATTTTCCCCAATTAGAATAATTTTTTGCACAGCCTTGGCTGTCCAGGGATGGTATCCAATTTCAGCAATTGAGGACCAGGGGAAATTTTGTAGAAAAATATACAAATAATATCGATTTGAACAATGAATTACAAAAATCACTGTTAAAATCGTTCCCCCATTTTTGGATAATTTTTCATATGAATTGGGAGAAATGTTGGGAGTTAAAACATTTTCTGCACCCCTGTGGCTGTCAGCGAGATTAGACATTGCATGCTCTTAATTCTCTATTGTTTACAGCAGATAAATCTTTTTTTTTTTTTTTTTTTTTTTTTAATGCTTACGTTGATTGACTACTGAGTCAGTCTAAATTTAGATATTGCTAGGATACTTTATGTATCATATGTGTATATTTATTCTTGATTTTATATATGAGCAAAATGTTTTATTAGACATTAGAAGGTGCTAATTTCAATAAATTATAAACTTTTTTCTTTTTTTCTACAGAATTGCCCCTGATAAATATGGATTAAAAAAAAAAAAAAAATACAGTTCTAAAAATAATATATATCTTTGTTATTCATTTTTAATGGCACAGACTTTTCAATATTCTCAGGCCAGCTAGGCAACACATGTAAAATGAAAGTTAATATATGCAGAAATGCCCACTTCTAATGACAAAAAAGCAGGAGATTTTTTTAACAGAAATCAAGAGACTTTTTCCAACAAGAAACTTTGTAAGAAAAATGAGTAAAATAATGCAAATTTAATTTTAAGTAAAGTTTTATACGCTTAGGAGGTATTTACAAAGCATCAGTATTAAAATTAAATGAATAATATGTTTCTTGCAGTTAAACAATAAAAAGAAAAAAAAACCTCAGACATACAGTTGTTTAAAATTTAAGTCAAAATAGACAGATTTGATCATTCTGCTCCTAATATAAAACAATAAGGATCTTAATTATCTTTGTAAAAGAAAAGGTAATAAAGAAATGAAAATATCAGTTATATTCTAATGAAATTTGAATTCTTTAAGTTTTCAATAGTTATGGTATTTAAATATATATATATAATAATGATGATCTATTAAGCATAGTAGAAGCCAAGCAACAGATACAAGATCACTGAAACACAAATGACCAATAAGATAAAAAATATATATATTAATAATAAGACATTTTTCATTATGAAAAAATGAAAGTTAAAAATTTATTCTTAGTAAAAATTAGTTTCAAAGCATTGTATAGTAATTCACATTCAAACTGTACTTGATAAATTGCAGGGCAAGATAAATTCTGTATTGTACTACAACCTTACAGTACTGTACACCTATGTATTCATCAAAATATTTTACAATTTACAAACTAAAATTTTTTATATTTTTACTTAATTTTACATTAATACAATTAAGATTATTTCTGTTATATACAAAATATATCAATGAAACAGTCAACTGACTTACAGAATACTTTGGAATAAAGAAACATTTTTTCATGTTTGAAAACACTTAATAAAAGTACTGAGAATTAGAGAAAAGATTTTGGTAAATTCAAATGAAGTCATAAAACTTAATTTATAAGATTTAGAATAATCAAAAATGAGAGGATTAGCATTTTACAATATCCTTAATCAGAATTCTTAAATATCCAAAATATTTTAAACATAAACCCTTTTTTTCCCTTTTAATTAAAAAATAAAAAAAGTATGATGCGTAAATTGAAATAACTTAATAAATTTTGTTTAACAGAATTAAAATTTATTTACACATTTGGTTACAATGTTTGTTTCAACATAATCTGTTTTTCTTTTTTACATTATATTCAGGTAAGTCAACACTTCCAGTTAATGTTCTCCCAACAGAATGACACATTGCTTGGGAACTTTTCGCACTTGCTAGAAAAATATAAAAGGCAGAAATCAGAAAATAAACACATAAATAGTCCAATTATTCACATAAAATATTTTTACTGGTTTCTATTTTTTTCAACAATAATAAGAAACTATTTTTAAAATCATTTGTTTATCTTATTATTTTAATTAGTTATTTTTTTATACAAATTCACAAAAATCCCATACAATTGCCCAAAATCAGGGTTGTTCAGTTTTTTCCATAGTGGAAAAAACCACTGGAAAAAACCTGGTTAAAACCGTCCCGGACAAAATACCGTTTTGTCCACTATTAATTATTTGCGAGTAATAAATAAAAAATTATCTTTATTCTTTCCCTATATATAAAACAATTCTTTATCAATATGTGTATGTGCAGCACTCGTGAAATACGGTCAGCTGGTCACCATTGATGACCAATATTTTTTAACTAGCAATGTTTTCAATTTTAAGGAAACTTTTTTTTTTTTTCTTTAAATATATATTTTGGTGAAAGAATTGGTCCTAGAATGGGGTTCTACTTTCGATGTAGGCTAACATTCCCTGTTTTGATTCCTGTTTCTCTCAACACTTTTTTAGATACTGTGTTGAATTAGGGGACTTACAAATCTCTGTGCATGTTTCACAACTCGGTATTAAATTATTGCACCGTTTCAGGGAGTTAGTTTATACTGCTCCTTGTCTGTGCATGCTATCGACCTGGTAATGAATCGTTGTACCTGGTGTGTAATGATGTATCAATGCCGATGGTGTATTGGTTTAATGAAAATAATAAAACCAGTTTCATTTTGTTAAATTTAAACAGGTATTTCCTGATGTAAAAAAAAGAAATCATCATTCAAGCCTAATAAATAATTGGTTTTTATATATAGAATCTTAATTTCTATATTCAAGTAAATTTTGAAACTGAAAAGGGGGGGGGGGGGGGAAGGAAAGAAAGAAACGGTGGAGAATATTTTTTACGGGCTACCAGAATTTTTTGTTGGCGACCATGTTTTTTATAAAATTTCTGAACCCTATGTATGTGAATATAATCAATTTAAGTATTTCAAAATAGACATGAAAGTTAATGATATTTAATAAATAAATATATTTTTCTAAGGGTGGATTGGATGCAAAAGTGATAGTTTATAGTTTCAATTTTAATTCCCTTTTTTCCCCCCCACTGCTTTCAACTACATTGTCATCTTCTCTCTCATAGTCGTAAATACCTTTTAAAAATTTGTTATTAAGCATGATGAAATGAATGGTTCACATATATTTCATGGAATTTTTTACTTTCTGAAAATACATAGGTAAGGAAAGTATTGTAATCATGAAAAAAATTTGACATTGTGATATTGGTGTATCTACATGTTTTGAGGTTCAATGAGTTCATTTTTGCTATTTTACAATATGTATGCATATCTGAGTAGAGTGAACACAATATTGTCTAAATGCTTTGTTCAAATCAAATGAGCTAAACATTGGTACATATGTTACAGGTTATTGTAGCACAAACTGTATACATTTTGGAGAATCTAGCACAGTTTTTTTTTTTTTTTTTTACCAGGATACAAAGACAAATTCTTTATCTATGGGCTCAAATAATTTAAAGTGTGATAGCATCTGAATTCCTTATTCAATTCAGCTGAAACTTTATATACATGTTATCGGTCACTGTCGAATGAATTGTGCAAATTTATTTTGGTGAATCTAGCATTTATAGTTTTTTTTACAGGAAAATAATGAAAAATTCTTTAATATTATAGCCTATAGTCTGAAATTATTTAAAATGTGATGGTGTCTGAATGCCTCATTTGACTGAGCTTTAAATTTATATACAAGTTCAGAGATGCCAACTTCTAATAACAAAAAAGCAGGAGATTTTTTAACAGAAAATACAGACTTCTTCCAACAAGAAAGTTTGTAAGAAAAATGAGTAAAATAATGCAAACTTAATTTTAAGTAAAGCTTTATAAGCTTAGGAGGTATTTACAAAGCATCACTATTAAAATTAAATGAATAATATGTTTCTTGCAATAAAACAAACTAAAAAAAAAAAAAAAAAAAAAACTCTCAGACATACAGTTGTTTAAAATTTAAGTCAAAATAAACAGATTTGATCATTCTGCTCCTAATATAAAACAATAAGAATCTTAATTATCTTTGTAAAAGAAAAGGTAATAAAGAAATGAAAATATCAGCTATATTTCTAATGAAATTTGAATTCTTTAAGTTTTCAATAATTATGGTATTTTTAAAAAAAAAAAAAAACCTTTTGATAATAAGTCATTTTTCATTATGCAGAAATGAAAGTTAAAAATTTATTCTTAGCAAAATTTAGTTTCAAAGTGTTGTATAGTAATTCACATTCAAACTGAACTTGATAAATTGCAGTGCAAGATAAATTTTAATTTTCTTTCAAAATTTTTACCCAATCCCACAAATTTTAAGCATAAATTATGCTAAGAGGGATAGATAAAAATTACATCAGAAAAGCAGGAGAAATGAGTGGAAAATCAGGAGCATAGAAAAACAAGCAAAAAGCAGGAGGCTTCTGCCAAAAGCAGGAGACTTGGCATGTCTGCAAGTTATAAGTATATGTCACACAAACTGTATACATTTTGGTAAATCTAACACTATTAGTTCTTTTACAGAGATACACAAAAGAATTTAGATACATTCCATTAAACAATATACTATTTGGTAGCAAATAATCAAAAACTCATAATTTTCTTGTTTGTTTATTTAATGACTTCTCTTACTTTATTTTACCTAAACAACAGTGAATTACTTGATGTTCAGAAATTCGACTGGAGTCACTCAACATTTTTTTATGTCTCTTAAAGTTTCTGTTTATTTATCAAATTTATTATAAATATATATCATTCATATATATATATATATATACACACACACACACATGTGTCACATTTATATTATTAAAGATATTACTTTTGTGAAAAATAAATAACTTTTCTATGTGGAAGTAAAATTTAATTTTGTATATTTTTCATCTGGAATTTCTATTACCAAGTAATATTTTTTTTTTTTTTTTTTTTTTTTTACACAATTAAAATAAGAATATCAAATTATCAAATAATTAAGTATGTAAATTTGCTTTTTTAAATTCTTGGATTAAAAAAATGAAAGCTTTGCTTTGAAAGGACTTGTGGACATAAATTGATAAAAACATTCTATCTACATTTATAAGATTTCTTTTTTTAAACCTAGTATAGAAATGTTAAATAAGATATTTCCATATTAAGTACAAAATAACAAAGAAACAACTTAAATTATTTATAATCGTCTATGTATTAATCAATCACGCCGCTTGTGAAAAACTTTAATATTCAAATAGTCTCTTTCGAGAGGGAGGGGGGGGGGGTTAAGTTATTCTTCATTTTTAATTGTCAACATTATGTACTGGAGATAACTCAACATTATGCATGAAATCTCTTTCTGGCTAAACAGCTGTGTATTTCTTTTGTTTTTAAAGATATAGCACTAAATATTTTTTTTTTTTTTTAAATCTTATTATCCAGTATGATAATAATATAACAGTCCACCACAACAGACTTACTTTGTTACACCTACAAACTGTACATAACTAATGTAATTAGCATTTTCTTCACGATTTTTTTTTTTGTTTATTGTGATTAAAATGAAATTACCCTTTTCATTAATCAAATTATTAATTTTTAATAAAATATTTCTATTGCTAAAATTGTTAATTTAAAGTTAAAATAGCAATTTATTGTTTTAACAGAATAATTTTATGCATTGAACATGTACAGTTTAGTGGATTTTATTTTGTCCAGTTTCGTGTGGTTTTTTCCAGTTCTGTCCAGGTTTTTCCCACTTTGGCCCAGCGTCCCAGACTTTTGACAAAAAAGTGGACAAAATGACAACCCTGCCCAAAATAAAGAATTTCATTGCGAAACAAGAGAAATTTAGGCATAATAAGAATTTACTTAGAAAATATATGGTATTTATAATATTCTGTATTTACTTTACAATTTTAAATATAACTTAAAAATGACATAAGTTAATATCATCAACATGATTAGAATTCTGTAATTAACTTTCTTGTCATTTAATGTGATCTCACCAGTGACGAAACAGGTTTTGCTCCCAAATCTAGAAAACTGGAGGTGTTGGATTCAGTCCTAGGTTATGCTTGTCAACCTAGCTATTTGGAGTTTCCCATGGTTTTCACCGAAACTAGTTTTAATATGGGCTAAGATCTTTTAGAATAATTCACCCCCCCCCCCCCCGTCTATGGAGGGCATTCCACCTGTAAGCCTAAAAACTTGGTGTTGTCAATCAGCCTTAACCCACACAACCAACCACAATTTTCACTTCAGGAATTACTTAAATACAAAAAATTTTTTATTAATAAAATGAGATAGGTATTAATAACTATTTTTTTCCCTCCGGTGTGATTCAGCATCTTTCAGTTGTTATATTAAAGTCTTTAATAAAATATAATAAAATCTTTAATAGAGTATAATAAAAGCAATATGATTTATTTTGTCTTTTTAAAAAAGGGGGGGAGTGGAGGAAAAAGAAGAAGAAAGGAAAACAAAAAAATATCATCAATGATATTTTATTAAACACTATTTTTTCTTTAAATATTTGTCACAAATTTTACGTAACTGAAAAAATAATCATCTAGAAATTAGTAAAATGTTCTTGAGACTTTTCCCAAATAATCAGTATTGAAATTTAGTTTTTATTTCAATTTTCTTAAATAACTTTAAATACGCTTACAGTGGAATTTGCTATGAAGGACAGAAAATATTGATTACCATGCAATTTAAATATTTTTTTTTAATTCAGATTTCACTGTATTTTCTGATTTTTAAATTTGTCAAAACAGAAAAATTCAAGAGCTTGCCATGCCTTGATTTTGTGTACTTAAAAATCAAAGATTTTCAAGGACTATATGAATTCTGCTTCGCCCTTGAGCCAGTATGCTAAGCTAATAAGCTGTCATCTATATAATTTAATAAAAAGCCAACTGTGTAAGACTACATAGTTCATCTCTTACATTGAAATATTCTCTTATTTAAAAAAATAAATAAATCTCAAAGGTATAACTATTTTTTTTTCTCCCATGAGGAAATGTCGACAGCATTTTCAATTATTATTATTTTGAAATATGTAACAGTATCAGGCAATAGCAAGTACTTGATAAAGTAAAAGTTAAAATACAAAGTAAAGAGTTGTTTTTAAAAACTGGAATTTTTTTTAACACCTAAAAAGCTCTAACCACAAATTTTAAGTACTACAGAGCAATTTTAACTACAAAATATGAACACAAGCAATATAAAATTCAACAAAGTATTGTAGCATCACATTCATTTTCAAGGTGCACACATGAGCTTAGCAAACGAATTTGACTTTTCAGGTCTATTTTTACGATATTCCAAATAAAAAAAAATTAGTTTGCACATAAAAGATAGCTCACGACATAAAAAATAGCCCATAAAATAAAATACAATATAGTACATTTTAAATTGCATGCTCAAAAAATATTTTCTAGGTTTATATCATTATTTTTTCCCCATTTTTAGGGTAATAAATGCATTTTTTCTTTTTTCAATAATTTTAAATTCCCTGATTTTTCCAAGTTTTTCAGGTTCTCTATGGCATGTGAGAACCCTGTATAAAATCAGATGAAGTCAAAGCTTAATCCAGAACAAATTTAGTGCCGCATTAAGGCACTTTCACAAAGTCAACTTTTGGCAATAAAGTCACAATGCACAAAATCAACTTTCAGCAAAGCTGCACATTTCATAACATCAACTTTCAGCAAAGAGGCACCTTTACAAAGTCAATTCTCAGCAATATAACATGGCACATTAAAAAATTTTATAAGCTTTGCTGCATCCAACACATAAAAATACCCTCAATTTGAATATTTACTGGAGACAATGGTAAATATCTAAGTAAACACTTTCTTAACACTGTACATAAGAAATAATATGCTTACATGTATATGTATTTTACAACTATTTCTTTCTTTTTTTTTTTTTTTTTTTTTTTTTTTTAATTACATTTTAAAAACAACGCAAATTCAGTTATTTGTTCCGAATCATTATTAATTTTCACAAACTAATTTCTTTCTTTTTTTTCACAAATTATTTTATAAATTAACAAATAGGGTTCCATTTTTAAAAAGCTGGATAAATTCTGGAAGTTAACTGACGGTCATTTTTCAAAAAACATGCATGAAAATAGGTCAAAAAAATTTAGCATTGAATAAGAACTTTCTTACCTGAAATATAATTTGACGTTATCAGATCACAGGAATCACATCCATCATCAGATTGTAGTTGAACATGTTTCGTTTTATCATTAGCAGTGTAGGAAAAGAATCTGCCATTAGAAAACAATACACAGTTTAAATAAAGCAAAAGAAAAGATAGAGTTGAACCTCCAAAATGCGGAATCGGCAGGACCGCGGCAATTCCGGATTTTAGAGATTTATTAAAAATTAATTTATGATATTTTAATTACATACAAAATGAAAGGGGCGATTTTTCTGAATCCAGGGGCACAAACAGTTTTTCGACACAATTAGATTTTTAAAAATTAACTAATGTATGAAGTTTAGGTGCCAACACTTCATTTCAGTTATCTTAAAAAGTATGTGGCCCAGTTTTACAGTCAAAATATTGAGATAAAAAATAAATAAAAATTTTACAGATTAAAATTAATAGTCCTCCATACTAAACTAAATTCTGTCACTGACAGAAATTTTACTTACTTTTTTTTTCTTTCTTTTAGCTCCTTTCCCCTACCTCAGACTAAACATTTTTTAAGATTTATTAGCTCAGGCTAAATACTAATTGTTAGATAATTGTTTAAATAGCGACAGGATGCTTTTTGGATATGTTGAGGCACTTCATACACATTTTTCAATGACAAACATAAAATTGTTGTTTTTTGACTTGCGCCAATCTTGCTGTGGTTCAGTTTATAAATGTTTATAAGTTTCATTTGTTACCAAGCCTAAGAGTATTTTACCCACAATTACAGAATTACTGTTTTTATACTATAATTAACAGATTATTAAAATAAAAAGAGCAAATATGCTACCCATTTTTTTTTTTAAATGTGCTTAAGTGTATAACTTAAAAAATTAAAAATGATAACTTTAATGCTGAGATAATCACTTTAAATGCAGTTGAACCTTGTTAACATGATTCTCAAGGGGAATAAAAAATCTGTTCATGTTATCAGTAGTTCATGCTACTAAGAACTGATCTTCATATAACTAAGCTAATCCTCATTTTGATGGGCATTGTGTTAACAGTTCATGTTAAAAGCAATTCACGTTAACAGTGTTAATGTTAACGAGGTTCGACTGTATTATTTAAACATTGAAATTAAAGTCTTAAATTACTCCAAATAGTTTGAAATTTTGTCATTACTTGCATCAGAAATTCTACATGATCTACATAATTTTCATGCATTTTTGTGCAACAGCACAAAAAAACAATTTTTTGAGATCTGATAAACAACTAAAGTATCATCACGCATAAAATTAAATATACTCTCAGGATGCCGATTACATGCTTAATTGAAATTTAAATAGTAAATAATCAGTCTACACTTGAACCTAGAATTCAGCAAACGGCTTGCTGGAAAAAGTTTATCTTTCTTTAAAAATCTCAATATAAAAAAAAACATAATGTTATATAATAATTAAAAAAAAAAAAAAAGAAAGAAAGAAAGAAAGAAAGGAAAAAAAAAAAAAAAAAACTCTTCCGTTTTGCAGGGACATTGAATTTCACAATTTTAATTTCACTGATTAATATGGATGCATTATTATTTAATAAAACATAATTCTTGGAATCAATGATTAAATTTACGAAGCGTAAATTATGAATACTGTTGTAGTGTAAAATGATACTTTTTTTTTTTTTTTTTTTTTTTTTTTTAACCTTTTTTAAGCACATATTTTTTGAAATGCTTAATCTATGTGTTATATTCTAATTAATAAAATTTTACTTGTAATAACAAAATATGGAAGTAATTAACCTCATTAATACTTCCGTAAATAACAAATAAAATAAATACAGCACATCCTTTCGTAAAAGTCAAAATATTGTTATTTAGAAGAGTATTCATATTTGAAAAAAACAAAATAATGCAAAATTCTTTTTTTAAACTTGATTATAAGAGGAAAAAAATATATTGCTTATTCTACTAAGCCTAGATTGCAAAAGGATGCTATATTTCAAATAACGATATCATTTAAATAAACTATGATAACTAACAATGCTACGATAGAAAAAAAAATGTTTTAAATAAACATCACTTACCTTTTACCAAAGGAAAGCTGTTACTGAGAGAAAAAAAAAGTAACTTATATCATATTTGCTCAAGGTCTCATATTTGCCGACGTTACCTCGATGTCGATGCGTCCATCTTGTTTACAAATATTTCACCAAGATCAGCGGCTTTCTCTGATTGGCTGCAATGCAACTGCCATTTTTCGGTTCGTTTTTTATCGACATTGGCCAGTGTTGGCCAATGCTGTTGAAACTCGCAATATACATAAAAAGTTTTCCATACATTTACAGAATTTAAAACATTATTAATGTGTTTTCTATACTCTATCAATTTAATAAAAAGCAAAATATGAACTAAAAGTTGAAATATCAAACTTTTATGAACTTTCAATATTGTATTACTAATATTGGCCAACAATGGCCAATGTCGGTAAAGAGCGCCACAAAATGTACGACATTAGCCAGTGTCCGCCATCGTTGGCCAATGATGGGCCAATGTTGGCCAATATTGCTGTGCTACTGGGGTTCGTGTAGATGCTCAACACGCAGTGGCATGAAGACAAGAATAAATCAAAGATCAGGTACAATCCAGATGTCAGGGACATGCTGAAAAAAAAGCTTATCAAAGGCGAGAAGAAATTGAGCAACGAGATGCCAGGTTATGTGTACTATTTAACAGACAGCGACTGGAAGATAAGAAACTGAAGTACAACTTCATATTTGAATTGAAGCTGATGCCAGATATCATACAGGTATTTATCGAGCATTGAATGCTGCCAATTGAATCCTATGTGAATTTTTCGATCATCCTACTTTCGATTATGCTTTTCAAAGTATTGTCAGCATAGCAGGCAAACTGGCAAACGTTTGTGTAAATTGTAATGTGTAAAAGCAGCACAGAAAATCCCCTGAGATATGGTGTCCCATTGAAAAAGTTCAATTGTCCGAAATTTCTGAATTGCCAGAAATGTTAATAACTCTTCTTAAATTGTATAAACACCCCTGACAACGCGGAATAAATATGCTAATGTCAAAATAAATAATAGATAAACAAAATGGCATTAAAAATTTATTCCTCCCACAACATAAAAAAAAAAAAAAAATTAGGGTAATTTTATTTGTCCCGCACATGATTTGTTATATACATGACATGCAATAATATATGTGTACTAGTATATAACCCGTCAAAAATGACGGAATGTGAACGATAAATCTTCAAAACGATGTTTAGATCATGATGGTTACCACGTGATCATTTAAATGTATTTTCAACTTTTTGTTTATAAATCAAATGTGTTTCGATATTTTATAATTTTCGTTCTTTGTGAGGTCTAACTGTAATAGAGATAGTGTCCGGAAATGAGAGAAGTCGTGTAGAGCCACACCAGATCGTAAAAACGTGAGAAAAATTGCAACTTTGGCCTTTATCATGGTTTTGTGAGGTCTAACTGGAACGTTTCCGGCTGCAATCTTTAAGAGACAGTGTCCGGAGATGAGAGAAGTCGTGTAGAGCCGCACCAGATTGTAAAAACGTGAGAAAAATGGAGGCTTTGGCCTTTATCACGGTTCTGTGAGGTCTAATTGCAACGTTTCCGGCTGCAATCTTTAAGAGACAGTGTCCGGAGATGAGAGAAGCAGAGCTGCCAACCTAATCCGGCAAATTGTTAGTACCACCTCTTTTTCTACACCACTTAATTTTTAGAGAAATTCTCTTCAAATGTATCTACAATGAATTAAGAAGAAAAATACTCTAAAAATTAAGTGGTGCAGAAAAAGGGGCGGTACTAACAATTTGCCGGATTAGGTTGGAAGCTCTGGAGAAGTCGTGTAGAACCGCACCAGATTTTAAAAACGTGAGAAAAATGGCGGCTTTGGTCATTCTCATGGTTCTGTGAAGTGTAATTGCAACGATTCCGGATGCAATCTTTAAGAGACAGTGTCCGGAGATGAGAGAAGTCGTGTTGAGCCGCACCAGATTGTAAAAACGTGAGAAAAATGGCGGCTTTGGCCTTCCTCACGGTTTTGTGAGGTCTAACTGTAATAGAGACAGTGTCCGGAGATGAGAGAAGTCGTGTAGAGCCGCACCAGATTGTAAAAACGTGAGAAAAATGGAGGCTTTGGTCTTTCTCACGGTTCTGTGAGGCCTAACTGCAACGTTTCCGGCTGCAATCTTTAAGAGACAGTGTCCGGAGATGAGAGAAGTCGTGTAGAGCCGCACCAGATTGTAAAAACGTGAGAAAAATGGCAGCTTTGGGCTTTCTCACTGTTTTGTGAGGTCTAACTGCAATAGAGACAGTGCCCGGAGATGAGAGAAGTCGTGTAACGCCGCACCAGATTTTAAAACAATATACAGTATATAATTATTAACACATCACATTAGCAAGTTAATTGTGTGATACATTATTTGTATCATACAAGGATGGAAAGCGTTTGCTGACGATGACGCGAATTCAATGATTTTTCTTCACCCAAAAGTTTTCACTTCAAATGGAAAGTGTTAGCTGACGATGCTGGGAGTTCAATGATTTTTATTAACCCAAAAGTGCTCAACGCGCCTAAAGAAGTTTTCACTTCAAAAATTTTACCCGATCAACAAATATGAATGACAATAAAAAAACTGCTGGTTGACAAAAAATATAGGCCCGACAACACAACAGCAACAACACATCACAGTGTTCCATTAAGTGCTCTATACGCAAGCGAAGTGTGACGTCACTGACCGTCCATGTATGTAAGAAAATGATTTCCTATGTTAATCGCCCATTGGATTTTTTGTAAAAAATTATTAAAAATCGAGGAAAATTATTTCCCGATTTTAATCCCCATATTTGGGTATATATATGTATTAGTTATCATGTGCATATGTTAGATTGAGTTATTTTGCTGTCAAATTGACAAAATTTTAATTTTAAATTTCAAAACTCTGTTGTTCTTGGCGTTTTTGTATTTGGCGATCAAAAACGTACTACGAAAATATACATGCCAGATGTATATTTTCGTAATTTGTGTTGTGCGAAATATTGTTTCATATTATTCCTTACTCTCTTAATATAAATTTTTAAAATAACCATGATTTTTGAAAGGAATTAAATTATATTCGCCAGGTAATTTGGCGATATATATATATATATATTTTTTTTCTGCCAACGATGACCGATATCAAATCTATTCCGCTGCAACATATTAGTATTTTATATCAGATACTTTATTTAGACATTTGAAAACAAATTTCACTTCAAATTATAATAGAATATTTATCATTTTCCTTTTAATTAGTATATTAGTTGGATATTTATTGTGTAATATCATTCTTTGAAATGAAATGTTTATGTTTTCAATGGAATATGGAAGTTTTTTGAAATTTAAAATTCAAATTTTATCAATTTTAGAACAAAAACAACTTAATCTAACGCATGCACATGATAACTAATACATATCTAAACCTAAATATGGAGATTAAATTCGGGAAATAATTTCCCTCGATTTTTAATAATTTTTTACGAAAAATCCATTGGGCGTTTAATATAGGAAATATTTTTCTTGTATCCACGAACCTGCCAGTGACGTCATTACTTCGCTTGCCTATAGGGCAGTTCCTTGTTTGTAAACAAACATCTCAACTTTTATGAGTGGTTGGCAAAAAGGCTTGGGATCTCTTGATTACTTGATTACTACCAACGGAAAATCAATGGTGGGCGGAGCGCGGGAAAGTCGTGCGCGCTTTTTTGCCAACCACATGACGTCACGAGGAAATGCTCTATTTAAAGTCCTCATAATAAGAAAAAACGATTCACTTCATTTTACCAAAATACTTTTTTTTTAAGACTATCGTAGATCCTGAGTAGAAGGAAAAGGGGGCTTCTAAGCCAGCAGGAGGGGTGAGGGGTATTGAGGGGTTAAGGGCTCCTTCTACTACTACCCGGTCAGCGTGTTATCTTATCGGTGACGCATGAAAGATAAGGAGGGTTAGAATTAGGATGTTATCTTGAATGAATATTATTTTAAGAGAATTTTAAAATTAATTTTAAACTTAGAAAAAAATTTTTTAAAAGAGAATTTCTTATGTTTGATGACATTTTTTCTTATATAAAAAAGAAAGAAATGTACTCACCTTGGAATCGAACCCGGTGGTGCTGCCATCTGTTAGTCGATTCAAGAGAATTTATTTTTAAATAAAGATATTTTTTTAGCAAGACCTGGAATTGAACCCGAGACAAAATATTCCCGCGGGGTAGTAGTTTACAAGCATCTTAACCACTGCCCCACAGGAATATAACTGAATGGGCTGATTTAAGATATAAATAGGCGTTTTTTAGTAGATTTCATTTAGTATTCAACATGATGCCTTCGCGTGAGGAAGCAACCGTTGTTGTCTGTTTATATTTTTTAATGTGTATTTTTTTCACAGTTCTTTATATTTTTAGTGAAGGTTCAAAGTTTAATGTAGATTTTATATTAAATTTAAACGAAACGGGAAATTTATCCTTTTCGATATGATGCGTTTTCGAATTTATGTGAACAACAATCAATTTAATTGCTGCAATGGAACAGACTTATCAAAATCCAGCTCATGTTGCAAGTTTTGGTGGTGTAAATGCTTTATACCGTGCTGCAAAAGGAAAAATAAGCAAGAAGAGGATTCAGGAATGGTTAGAAGGTGTAGATGCTTACAGCCTTCACAAACCGATTCGGAGAAAATTTCCAACGAATCGAGTCATAGTGTACACAATTGATCAGCAGTGGCAGACAGATTTAGTCGATTTAAGCAGTTTGCAGAAGTACAATCAAGGGTACCGCTACATTTTAACCTGTATCGACGTTCTATCTAAATTTGCGTGGGAGATACCATTAAAAACTAAAAAAGGGGAAGAGATTAAGAAAGCTTTTCAAAAAATTTTTATGACACGAAAGCCAAAATTACTTCAAAGTGACAGTGGTACTGAGTTTGTCAACAGGGTGTTTCAAAAGTTTTTAAAGGATGAAGGTGTGAGGTTTTTCAAAACTTTTAACAATACGAAAGCATCTGTAGTAGAACGATTTAATCGTACTTTGAAAACTAAAATGTGGAAATATTTCACTAGTCGACATACTTACTGTTACGTAGACGTGTTAGATCAATTTTTGCATAGTTATAATCATACTTATCATTCAAGTATTAAAAGGGCACCGATCGAAGTGACGTCGGAAAACGAAAGTGACGTATGGTTTACATTATACGGAGATATGGAAACTGAAAAGAGAAAGCCTTGCACGTTTCAAGCGGGGGATACTGTACGCGTGTCTAAACAAAAATTAACCTTTGAAAAAGGTTATGAAACCAACTGGACGGAAGAGTTATTTGTAGTGACCGAATGCGTACCGCGAGACCCGCCTGTCTACCGGATCAAGGACCTGATGAACGAACCAATTCAAGGAACGTTTTATGCCCAAGAGCTTCAAAAAGTACAACCTAAAAAGGACTATGCTATCGAAAAAATATTGAAAAAGCGAATGAGAAAAGGACAATTCGAATATAAAGTGAAATATAAAGGTTATTCTTCCAAATTTGACCAATGGATACCGGCTTCTAATTTATTCGTTTTATAAATTGCGACGACGTAGATTTTAAGAATCATTTGTCATCATGTCGTTCTACGTGACGTTACCCTCGGACAGTTCTTTAAATTATTACCCGGAAAATAAAATTTCACATTTTATTACGAGATTACCCGCTCCCCTTGACTTAAAAGGGGAATGGGAAGTAGGGATTGTGGAATTGATTTATCCACATATATGGAAAAATATAATGGAGAACGGAAATGAATATGAATATGATACAGGTACAGGTGTGATGAAAAAAGCTAGAATACCGCCTGGACTTTACGAAAAACCAAATGAGATTATTAAATGGATTAATTATCAAAATTTTAATGGTAATATTGCGTTTAACTATAGCAAGTATACTAGAAAAGTAGATATTACTTTAAACTCGAAAGCAAGAATAATTTTATATTCAGGACTTGCAGAATGTTTAGGATTTCTACCGGGAGAGGTAGGTGAAAACGATATACCTACATCCGATACTAGGGTTATAGTAAGTCCTTATGTTGCCGACCCGAATGTTGATTTTAAGTTATTATACATATACAGCGATATAGTGGAACCACAAATTGTGGGTCATACGGTTGCTCCCCTGTTACGTGCGATTACTGTGAAAGGACAAGATGGTGAAATGATTCATGAAATGTTTGATAGACCGCATTACTTGCCGGTCTCGCGAAAGAATTTTCAGACTATTGAAACCGTTATAAGGACACACACAGGACGTTTAGTGTCATTTGAACGTGGACAGTTGATCGTGAAACTTCATTTTAGACAAAAATATCTCTCATAATGTTTGTTCCCTACAAGTGTTGTGCAAAATCTTTTGAAGATTATTACTGTCACCAGTCGGGCAGCGGTTTGAACTATTACCAAGGTGCTGCTTTACAAAAAGGATATGGGTTAGGGGGATTGTTTAGATCCCTTTTTCGTGCAGCGGTACCCCTTTTTAAATCGGGTGCGAAAGCGGTTGGTAAACAATTATTTCATACTGGGGTGGATGTGCTGAATGACTTGTCACGTGGTGCGGATATTAAAGACGCTGCCAAACGACGATTCAAAGAAGCAGGTCAAAATTTGACCGACAAAGCTGCAACTAAAATGAAAACAATGATTGGTTCAGGACAACGCTATAAAAAGAGAAAGCGTTCTAATAAAACCGTCATTCGTCGCAAAGTGAAGAAAGTGAAAACACACGATATTTTTGCTTCATAATGTCGGGACTGATTCATAAAGATTCCCCTGCCTGTGTTAAATCTGAATTAGACTTGTTTTTGATTCCACCCACGCAGACAGCTATTGAAAAAGGACATTTTGTTGAATTTCACCCTCTAGCAAATATTCGCGATGGGGGACCCGTGGAATTTAACATCACGGGTAATGGGGAAGAATATATTGATTTATCCTCCTCGCACATGTACCTAAAAGTGAAAATTGTGAATGGTGACGGAACTGCTCTGGCTGATAATGAACCTGTTGCACCTGTTAATTTATTTTTTCACGCATTATTTTCCCAGATCGATGTGAGTTTGAATGAAAGATTAATATCCTCTTCGAGTAACACTTATCCCTATCGTGCCTATATCGAAACTTTATTGAATTATGGCGAAGATGCTAAGAAAAGTTTATTGACCTGTGAATGTTTCTACAAAGACAATAATTTAACTGTATCAGATCCTATACCACAAGCCCCACCTGAAAACTCCGGATTGAAAACTCGGTATGAACTGACTAAAAATAGTAAAATCTTAGATATGATTGGACCTCTACACTGTGATATCTTTCAACAGAATCGCCTGTTATTGAATATGGTTGATTTAAAAATTAAAATGATTCGAAGCCCTCCTCAGTTTTGTTTAATGACTAGACAAGTCGCTGCCCAGGATAAGAAGTTTAACGTTGTATTGGAACATGCTTCTTTATTTATTCGTAAAGTGAAAGTGAATCCTGGGGTTTTATTGGGACATGCAAAAGCATTGGAGAAAAATTCTGCGAAATACCCGATCGACCGAGTTTTATGCAAGACTTATACTATTCCTTCAGGAAGTATGTATGGTTTTCGATGATTTTCTCTAACATGCTCTAAAAGTTTATATTTCTGTCTAAATGTTTCTGCACATTGATCACAGGAATGCACTGGTAAAGGTTTTCGATGATTTTTTCTAATATGCATCAGCAACTGATACTTGCGATTAAAGTATTCATCACATTGCTTACATCTATGTTCAATAGAAGTCTTTTCATGAATTTTTAAATGTCTCTTTAACTCATCTGACCTGGTAAATGCTTTCTGGCATACATTGCAAATAAAAGATTTTTCGTTGAGATGAATTTTCATGTGACGAAGCAAATCCCATTTTCGTTTAAATACCATACTGCAAGAAACACAGCTAAAAGTTTTTGGTACTTTCTTAGTATCCAAGCTTGATGACACCTCATTTGAAATAGGCATTTTTGCAGATAAATCCATCTCTCTCACTAAAAAGTAAAGTGTTATAAAAAATACAAGTTGATAAATTAAACGTGCGCACTCCTCAAAAATACAGCAGCAACTGACAAAATTTTCTTTGCGAATGCATTTATACTGCAGGTTAACCACCAAATTTGTAATTATTGGCGAAATCACGCCAAATATAAGCTAAATTCATACACCAGGAAAAGCAGCCAAATTCTTTAGAATCCCTATTAATCACACCAAATATATATCATTTTAATACCCAAACTTTTTAATGTAATCTAGTTTATCAACATGTTAAAACAAATAATTTGTGCATCACAGATTTTAAAGCTTGTAGACTATTCGTTTGAAGTTTTTCATGGTTTTTTCCGAAACTTGTATACTTAAATCACTTAATTTTACAATTATTAAAAATCCATGCTTCTGGTTGGTTCATGGTACTCCTAAATTATTTGAATATGATCAACACTTAATTCCACAAATCACTTAATTTTATAATCATTAAAAATCCATGTGGTTGAAAAAACACCAAAATTATTTGTACACAATCAACACTTAATTCCACAAAGTGCTTAATTTTATAATACTATTCATTAAAATTCCGTGCTTCTGATTGGACGAAAAAAATCACGTGACCATAAAAGAAGCCACCGTGTTCAATACTAGTGCACCTATTTCTATCTTAAATAGAGTGTATTCCTGTGGTTAAATTTTTGAAAACTACTATCCCCTGAGAATATTTTGTTTCGCATCACAAAAAGTGCTATATACACACACATAAAATACAACTATTAAACCTTAATGTATTTCAACATTTTTGCAATATTTATAAGTATTGTTCATTTAAAAAGTACTATATAAATTCATAAAATATAACTATGCAACTATTAAACCTTAATGTACTTCAACATTTTTGCAATATTTATAAGTATTGTTCCTCTAATAAGTTACATAACATCATAAAATATAACTAGGCAACTATTAAATCTTAATGTACTTCAACATTTTTGCATCATTTATAACTATTGGACATCTAATAAGCTACATTACATCACAAAAAGTACTATATATGCACATAAAATATAACTAAGCAGCTATTAAACCTTAATGTACTTCAACATTTTTGCACCATTTATAACTATTGGACATCTAATAAGCTACATTACATCACAAAAAGTACTATATATGCACATAAAATATATCTAAGCAACTATTAAACCTTAATATGCATCAACATTTTTGCATCATTTATAAGTATTGGTTCTCTAATAAGCTACATTACATCACAAAAGTACTATATATACACATAAAATATAACTAAGTAAGTAATAAATCTTAATGTATTTCAACATTTTTACATCATTTATAACTATTGGACATCTAATAAGCTACATTACATCACAAAATGTACTATATATACACATGAAATATAACTAAGCAACTATTAAACCTTAATGTACTTCAACATTTTTGCATCATTTATAAGTATCGTTCACCTAATAAATTACATCCTAATAAGTATTGTATATAATTTCACTCAATATAATTAAGTTTGCAATATTAAATCTTAATCAATTTCACAATGTGCATATGCTAAACTTGTTATTTCATCTTCATCAAAGGGATTGAGACTGATTTTATTTTAACAGATTGTATATAGTTTATGTTTTTCTTGAGCTATTTTTAATTGTTTTTCTATGCTTTTTTTCTGTTGTAGTAACCACTGTAAATATTCATATGTTACTTTTTTCTATTATGCTTAACTTTTAATAATCACTCATTTCATTAAACATAGATTAAATATTTCAAATTTTAATCTTAAATCACTTAATTAGGGTGAATTCCTATGTTACTTTTTCTATTATGCTTATCTTTCAACAAAAAATACAATATTAAATATGAGCACTTAAGATGAAAAGTATAGCGGGTTCGATTCCAAATTTAACAAATTTCTAATTGATTAAGACTTTAGTTGAAAGGTGACGGGTTCAATTCTACGTTATATCAAAGCTGAGTACATGTCTAAAAATATCATTATTACACATTCAAAACCTTAACACAATTATTAATTAATTCTTAGTTAAACTTTATAGTATTAGTAGCAAGTTAATAAAAATATATCAATAGACTTTATCCGAAAAAGAACTGATATTGGTTAACACTTTAAATATTTGGGAAACGCTATCAGTTATCTATGTGAATTCACTATCAAAGTTTCATCCTAAATCACATACTTTTAAACGAAAACTACTTATCTAGCAATTATCTACAAAAAAAATACCTTCTTACATAATTTCTAATACAACTCATTTAAAAGATTCCTTATCTATTTAAAAGTGTATAATCAAGATCTCATGTTTAAGCATTTCCTGAATTGCAAAGATAAACAATCGTTAACACACAATTCTTAATCACTATTTCTATATATAACCGTAAATATGCACTTACCACATTATTTAAATTGTCCTTCGCAAAATTTCTAAGACAACTCATTTACAAGATTCTCTATTTATTTGAAATATATTAGGATAGAAGATAATATAACTATTTTATTATAAAATGGAAGTTCAAACTAAAAATTACAAGTGTAAAAGATAATATCAACATCCCGTAATTTAAGAAAGTGCACTGATAAAGTTCTTTAAATACACTATTTGAAGGATAAACAGTGGATTACACATTTATTAATCACTCTATTACTGAATATGACAGAAAAAATGATGCACTTATCACAATATTTAAATTTTTCATTCTGTAAATTTTTCAAATTACTATAAAAAAAAAGATCGATTTAAAAATCTTTATCGTTTAAATAGTAGAAATTTCATCATAATTTAAACCCATTCTTTATACGATATTTAAAGTTTTCCGTGGTTTTTTCTGAAACTTGCATACTAAAATCACTTAGAAACCTAATTCCATGCTTCTGATTGGTCGAAAAAACCCTTAAATTATTTAGCATATAATCAGCACTTAATACCACAAAGTGCTTAATTTTATAATACTATTCATTAGCTTAATTATTTTCTCCTAAATCGACATGTTCTATAAACTCTGTAAAAATTTACATTCTCCGAATGACAACACCTAAATTCATTCAATTTTCTGACCATCGCAAAAAATGCTAAGTTCTCGAAATACATTGCCTCTCGTTAAATTCTTTATTAAAAAAAAAAATAATAATAAAATAAAAATAAATAAATTCTCTCAAATCGACTAACAGATGACAGCACTACCGATGTGGGACCCCTATAATTACATTTCATATGACTGTACCAGACACCAAAGGTTCGTAGTTTGATTCCAAGGTGAGTATATCTCTTTATTAAAAAATATTTATCATCCTTTAACCTAATTTCTAAATGACGGAGTCATGGTCGCGAGGTCAAACGCCTGAGGTTCGAAGAGATGAAGTATCAGGTTCGATTCCAAGGTGAGTACATTTCTTTCTTTTTTGAAAATTTTTTAAGTATAAGAAAAAAAAAAAAAATGTTTAAACAGATTTTAAAAAAACTCTGATCGAACATAAGAAATTCTCTTTTTAAAAATTTTTTCTAAGTTTAAAATTAATTTTTAAAATCCTAATTAAAATTCTCTTAAAATAATATTCATTCAAGATAATAACGTCCTTATCTTTCAGGCTCACGCGACACTGATAAGATAACACACTGACCGTGTCGCAGTAGAAGAAGGGGGATTCTAAGCCAGCAGGAGGGGTTGAGGGGTATTGAGGTCAGTGTGTTATCTTATCAGTGTCGCGTGAGCCTGAAAGATAAGGACGTTATTATCTTGAATGAATATTATTTTAAGAGAATTTTAATTAGGATTTTAAAAATTAATTTTAAACTTAGAAAAAATTTTTAAAAAGAGAATTTCTTATGTTCGATCAGAGTTTTTTTAAAATCTGTTTAAACATTTTTTTTTTTTTTTTCTTATACTTAAAAAATTTTCAAAAAAGAAAGAAATGTACTCACCTTGGAATCGAACCTGATACTTCATCTCTTCGAACCTCAGGCGTTTGACCTCGCGACCATGACTCCGTCATTTAGAAATTAGGTTAAAGGATGATAAATATTTTTTAATAAAGAGATATACTCACCTTGGAATCAAACTACGAACCTTTGGTGTCTGGTACAGTCATATGAAATGTAATTATAGGGGTCCCACATCGGTAGTGCTGTCATCTGTTAGTCGATTTGAGAGAATTTATTTATTTTTATTTTATTATTATTTTTTTTTTAATAAAGAATTTAACGAGAGGCAATGTATTTCGAGAACTTAGCATTTTTTGCGATGGTCAGAAAATTGAATGAATTTAGGTGTTGTCATTCGGAGAATGTAAATTTTTACAGAGTTTATAGAACATGTCGATTTAGGAGAAAATAATTAAGCTAATGAATAGTATTATAAAATTAAGCACTTTGTGGTATTAAGTGCTGATTATATGCTAAATAATTTAAGGGTTTTTTCGACCAATCAGAAGCATGGAATTAGGTTTCTAAGTGATTTTAGTATGCAAGTTTCAGAAAAAACCACGGAAAACTTTAAATATCGTATAAAGAATGGGTTTAAATTATGATGAAATTTCTACTATTTAAACGATAAAGATTTTTAAATCGATCTTTTTTTTTATAGTAATTTGAAAAATTTACAGAATGAAAAATTTAAATATTGTGATAAGTGCATCATTTTTTCTGTCATATTCAGTAATAGAGTGATTAATAAATGTGTAATCCACTGTTTATCCTTCAAATAGTGTATTTAAAGAACTTTATCAGTGCACTTTCTTAAATTACGGGATGTTGATATTATCTTTTACACTTGTAATTTTTAGTTTGAACTTCCATTTTATAATAAAATAGTTATATTATCTTCTATCCTAATATATTTCAAATAAATAGAGAATCTTGTAAATGAGTTGTCTTAGAAATTTTGCGAAGGACAATTTAAATAATGTGGTAAGTGCATATTTACGGTTATATATAGAAATAGTGATTAAGAATTGTGTGTTAACGATTGTTTATCTTTGCAATTCAGGAAATGCTTAAACATGAGATCTTGATTATACACTTTTAAATAGATAAGGAATCTTTTAAATGAGTTGTATTAGAAATTATGTAAGAAGGTATTTTTTTTGTAGATAATTGCTAGATAAGTAGTTTTCGTTTAAAAGTATGTGATTTAGGATGAAACTTTGATAGTGAATTCACATAGATAACTGATAGCGTTTCCCAAATATTTAAAGTGTTAACCAATATCAGTTCTTTTTCGGATAAAGTCTATTGATATATTTTTATTAACTTGCTACTAATACTATAAAGTTTAACTAAGAATTAATTAATAATTGTGTTAAGGTTTTGAATGTGTAATAATGATATTTTTAGACATGTACTCAGCTTTGATATAACGTAGAATTGAACCCGTCACCTTTCAACTAAAGTCTTAATCAATTAGAAATTTGTTAAATTTGGAATCGAACCCGCTATACTTTTCATCTTAAGTGCTCATATTTAATATTGTATTTTTTGTTGAAAGATAAGCATAATAGAAAAAGTAACATAGGAATTCACCCTAATTAAGTGATTTAAGATTAAAATTTGAAATATTTAATCTATGTTTAATGAAATGAGTGATTATTAAAAGTTAAGCATAATAGAAAAAAGTAACATATGAATATTTACAGTGGTTACTACAACAGAAAAAAAGCATAGAAAAACAATTAAAAATAGCTCAAGAAAAACATAAACTATATACAATCTGTTAAAATAAAATCAGTCTCAATCCCTTTGATGAAGATGAAATAACAAGTTTAGCATATGCACATTGTGAAATTGATTAAGATTTAATATTGCAAACTTAATTATATTGAGTGAAATTATATACAATACTTATTAGGATGTAATTTATTAGGTGAACGATACTTATAAATGATGCAAAAATGTTGAAGTACATTAAGGTTTAATAGTTGCTTAGTTATATTTCATGTGTATATATAGTACATTTTGTGATGTAATGTAGCTTATTAGATGTCCAATAGTTATAAATGATGTAAAAATGTTGAAATACATTAAGATTTATTACTTACTTAGTTATATTTTATGTGTATATATAGTACTTTTGTGATGTAATGTAGCTTATTAGAGAACCAATACTTATAAATGATGCAAAAATGTTGATGCATATTAAGGTTTAATAGTTGCTTAGATATATTTTATGTGCATATATAGTACTTTTTGTGATGTAATGTAGCTTATTAGATGTCCAATAGTTATAAATGGTGCAAAAATGTTGAAGTACATTAAGGTTTAATAGCTGCTTAGTTATATTTTATGTGCATATATAGTACTTTTTGTGATGTAATGTAGCTTATTAGATGTCCAATAGTTATAAATGATGCAAAAATGTTGAAGTACATTAAGATTTAATAGTTGCCTAGTTATATTTTATGATGTTATGTAACTTATTAGAGGAACAATACTTATAAATATTGCAAAAATGTTGAAGTACATTAAGGTTTAATAGTTGCATTACATCACAAAAAGCACTAAATATGCACATAAAATATAACTATGCAGCTATGAAACCTTAATGTACTTCAACATTTTTGCAATATTTATAAGTATTGTTTATCTAATAAGCTACATTACATCACAAAAGTACTAAATATAACTATGCAGCTATGAAACCTTAATGTACTTCAACATTTTTACATCATTTATAACTATCGTTCACCCAATAAGCTACATTACATCACAAAAAGTACTATATATGCACATAAAATATATCTAAGCAGCTATTAAACCTAAATGTACTTCAAAATTTTTGCAATATTTATAACTATTGGACATCTAATAAGCTACATTACATCACAAAAAGTACTATATATGCACATGAAATATAACTAAGTAAGTAATAAATCTTAATGTATTTCAACATTTTTACATCATTTATAACTATCGTTCACCCAATAAGCTACATTACATCACAAAAAGTACTATATATGAACATAAAATATAACTATGCAGCTATGAAACCTTAATGTATTTCAACATTTTTGCAATATTTATAAGTATTGTTTATCTAATAAGCTACATAACATCGCAAAAGTACTATATATGCACATAAAATATATCTAAGCAAGTATTAATCCTTAATGTACTTCAACATTTTTGCATCATTTATAACTATTGGACATCTAATAAGTCGCATATCATCACAAAAAGCACTAAATATGCACATAAAATATAACTATGCAGCTATGAAACCTTAATGTATTTCAAAATTTTTGCAATATTTATAAGTATTGTTTATCTAATAAGCTACATAACATCGCAAAAGTACTATATATGCACATAAAATATATCTAAGCAAGTATTAAACCTTAATGTACTTCAACATTTTTGCATCATTTATAACTATTGGACATCTAATAAGTCGCATATCATCACAAAAAACACTAAATATGCACATAAAATATAACTATGCAGCTATGAAACCTTAATGTACTTCAACATTTTTGCAATATTTACAAGTATTACTTATTTAATAAGTTACATCCTAATTTCACTCAATATAATTAAGTTTGTAATATTAAATCTTAATCAATTTCGCAATGTACATATGATTAACTTTTAAATTTCCGTTTTAATCTATTAAGATTAAAAAAATAAATAATTAAATTTTTCTATGTGTGTGCGTGCATAAACTTAAATTACATTTATAATGCGAAATATTTTTTTTCCAATCACATTTTAAAATATTACATAACTAAAATACTTAAGGATGCATAAATAAACAAAATATGCAAATACATGAATATAAGATTAATAAGTGCATGGCTTGATTTTAGCTTATGATAAGTTAAATAAAATCTACTATAACTCTGTTGCGTGGTAAAATGTTATTGGTTGATAGAAGTTAATTTATAAAATAAAGTTCTTAAATTAATATTATTAAATAAATATATCCTACATATCAATGAAAAATACTTCTAGATAGCTCATTATTTTCAAGAAGCATATTTTTTAATGAATTAAATAAATGGTAACTCTGTAGTATGGTATTTTCATTTTAAGGTGAATAATTCAAAAAGTTTTTTAAACTAGTTTAGTAGAAGTATATCCTATATAAGATAATCAAACAAAATGAGTTTATCGTAGTATGACGTAGTATCAACATGGTCGATAAGAAATAACCTTATCACTCATTTGTTTCTTTGGAAGTGTAGAAAAGAAGCATATTTTTTAATGAATTAAATAAATGGTAACTCTGTAGTATAGTATTTTCACTTTAAGGTGAATAATTTAAAAAAGTTTTTTTAACTAGTTTAGTAGAACTATATAAGATAATCAAACAAAATGAGTTTATTGTAGTATGACGTATTAAGTGCTTGCGAAAAATGCTAAGTCCTCGAAATACATTGCCTCTCATTAAATTCTTTATTAAAAAAATAAAAATAAATTCTATCTATGCGAATTCACTATTAAAGTTTCATCCTAAATAACATAATTTTAAACGAAAACTACTTATCTAACAATTATCTACATAAAAATATATTCTTACATAATTTCTAATACAACTCATTTAAAAGATTCCTTATCTATTTAAAAGTTTATGACCAAGATCTCATGAATACATGTTTAAGCATTTCCTGAATTGCAAAGATAAACAATCGTTAACACACAATTCTTAATCACTATTTCTACATATGTCCGAAAATACACACTTATCACATTATTTAAATTGTCCTTCGCAAAATTTCTAAGACAACTCATTTACAAGATTCTCTATTTATTTGAAATATATTAGGATAGAAGATAATATAACTATTTTATTATAAAATGGAAGTTCAAACTAAAAATTACAAGTGTAAAAGATAATACCAACATCCCGTAATTTAAGAAAGTGCACTGATAAAGTTCTTTAAATACACTATTTGAATGATAAATCACTCTATTGCTGCATATGGCAGAAAAAATAAATTCTCTCAAATCAACTAACAGATGACAGTGATAATTAAAACCATAATTAAAATTATCTTTTTAAAAATCATAATTTTTCTAACTATTTCAAATTACCATAATTCTTTTAAAATCCTAATTAAAGTTCCAAGGTGAGTACATTTCTTTCTTTTTAAGTATAAGAAAAAATCTCATCAAACATAAGAAATTCTCTTTTTAAAAATTTTTTTCTAAGTTTAAAATTAATTTTAAAATCCTAATTAAAATAATATTCATTCAAGATAACATCCTAATTCTAACCCTCCTTATCTTTCATGTCATCATGCGTCACCGATAAGATAACACGCTGACCGGGTAGTAGTAGAAGGAGCTCCGGACTCCGCTAGCTCTCCGCTTAACCCCTCACCCCTCCTGCTGGAGTAGGAGCCCCCTTTTCCTTCTACTATCCTGTTTTCAAATTTTCTAACTAACTATCCAATAACTACAGACACTCCATGCTAACCCAAATTCACCTCTACTCGATACCTCCAACCAGCTATCTCACCCTCAACATCGCCAAAATATCCAGGATCCAGCTAGGGACTTTCTCATTCTCAACCGAACATTTTACCTTGACTCGACATTATCACATTAGACTACTCTAATTTCAATACTCATTTCAACTGGTGACTTTTACTTGCCCAACCAAACATTCTATCCCAGCTATCATTTTACACTAATTTCAAAACTAAAATCAACTGGCGGCATTTACGTACTAAACTCGGCGCCAATCATACCTTACAATGTAAACAAATAATAAAGTTTGATAAAAATATTTAAAGGCTTTAATGCGTTTTTACAAATATTTTAAGATTTTTAAGGCTTTAATATGTTTTAGAAATATTTTAAGCGTTTTTTTAATGAAACAGTCAAAGAGTCGTTCATTCGGAATTAAAAAGTTGTCCATTTGGAATTTGTATTTTCTGAATGGCAACAGTTTTGGTTTGTTTTTATTTGGTCTTGCTTTGTTTATAATCATGAAGTTACATAATTCTATTTATAGGTTCATGTTTATAATAGCCAGTGATCCGTTATACTTAATTTAGAGATTTAAACATTACAATTGAATAGTTTTTCAAGGTTTTATAGGAAATAAGAATATGTGCGATACAAAACATGTATGAAAATGATATGTATGTTTCCTAAGTTGAATTAAATAAACGGAAAAAAAATGGCTGCCAAAAGTTTCTGTTTTGAAGCGGTACTAACCGGATTCGTTCATGACAGATGAGGATCATTATATATATTAATGTTTCCGGATTTAAAATACCTTCACTGCGTTTTCTTTATACAAGGATTGAAATCTTTCCTCACAATGCAGTTAGAAAAGAAGATTTTCAATCAAAATTAATACATCAGTCAGTGGTCCATGGACTACTAGTATGTCAACGACAAAATTTTGGTGGTCGGCAGAAAAATCTTGACATTATTTGCATTTTTTAATGTTTTATTAGAAGTTATTCTAACGTTAATTTTTAACATCAGAATTTCTTGAATGCCTCTATTTCACAACATTAAACTTCAAAATTCCCTGGATAAGAGACCTTATAAATGGAATAATCTTTCATACATAGTTATTGCTTTGAATTTCTGATCTGCGTAATGTACACGAAAAATATAATTTTCCATAGGATTTCTAATAATATAACAATACAGTATATAGATTATTATATTTAGTTAATATAGTTATATATATATCGAAATAGCAATTTAGCAGTGTAATTAAATCTCGTCTCTTATAATATGAAAGCAATAAAAATATGTCCATATTCTTCCCCTATAATAAATTTATTACAATGAAACAACATTTAATCATCGTTCTTATGATTAAATAAGTAATTATTTTCCTTACAATAAAATAAGCATTTGTACTGTTTTATATTAAATAGGCATATTTCACATAGAAAAAAATGGGCATTATCTGTTTATTATTCTAGAAATATATTGAAGTTTCTAAATAATGTTAGAGCTCCGCAGGACTTTATATTATGAATTTAGTGGTCCGAGGGATTTTTAGTTGTGAATTTGGGTGGTCCGTGAAATCAAAAAGGTTGCGACCATGTTTTTCACTCTCCATGATTGTGCAGTGCTTTTTGAAATTGTAGTGTGTGCGATAGATGTTTATTGGCTAAAATCTTGCCTAGGAGGGTGGCTAAAATCTTTCGTCCAGGGCGGCTAAAAGTGTAGGCACGACCCTGGTTAGGATACCAAATTTGAACTTCCTGCTGCTATTTGTGCTTGAGACATGCGGATAACAGACACACGCAGACGCACAAACCAACTGCTAAAAACATATTTTTCGGATACATGGTACCTTAAAACGTGTAAATATAACAAAAACTCAATTTCGGAAATTCGACCCAAAACTATTACTTTCTCTACCGTATATATGGGTAAGAAAAAGTAAAAATTGCATATACACAGAGAAAACAATCACATTTGCAAATTACATTTTCTATAGAAACAATAATATCTATTTTAACATATTTATTTATTTATTCTTTAACTTACATAAAAGTGAAGTCTATAAATAACTTTTTAAAATTATATATTACAATATAACAGAAGCAGTCTGTCAAGAAATCATACTTTTATAGAAATTTTTCCACAGTGTTTAGTATGATACTTTCCCTATTTTACTTCCCATAAAAATTCTATATGAGCATATCCTTTATTTTTCTACATACGCCAACACTGGATCTAAACCGATTTACTGCAGCATCATAAAATCGATTTTTACATTACTGAACTTCTTTAGCATACGGTATATTTAACTTTATCAAAACCTATAGGACATTACTCTAGGAAGTACGTATATTTCTCCTGGTATTGAAAACTTAAACTACATAGTTCGTTTTATTTCCTCTGTTTTTATATACGGATCTAATTTTTTTTCGTATATTGTTCCTTTCCCAAATCAAATATTAAAAAAAGATTATGAACAGATGTGAACAGATGAACATTGTGAACAGATATATTCTCAATATTCGTATATTTGTGAAATATTTTCAAAATTTCTGAGAAAAAAAAAAAAAAAAAAACTACACACTTATATTCATTGGTTAAAAACATGTTCTGACATATATACAAGGTCTCCCAAAAATAGCTATTTTAAAAATTCATAAAAGTTGAAGGAACTGGCAGATTCGAAAGCGGTTCGCAAATGTTTTATTCTCGTGGGATTTATTTGGTATAGAAAAAAAAAAAATAGTCGTCAATACAAGGCGCCGCACAGACTCCTAACAAGAAATATGCTATAAATTGTATGGTTTTGCGATAAAACATCACTACTTATTCTCCCCCCTACTTCTTCGGCTACATCCCATATAGCACAGTTTGAAAGTTGTGACAGCTGACCAGGTGCAAAAAAATATCATTAAGGACTTCCTTTTCGTAAACAGCTTTACCCAATAAAAGCCGAAAAATAATTTGCTATACGTCCCCCGAAACGTTTGCTTCTTACCCCGCATTCTTTAAAGAGGATCGTTTCCTGTATTGGTAAATGTTAGTCGATGCATTTAAGAAATATTATGTTTACTAATATATATCTTTCATTTGCTGAGTGTTACAAAGGAATTAAATTATTCAATATACAATATATATATGTATAAGTATTTTACCGTATGTTATTTATTTCAATATGATGTATTTATTAAGTTCGATTAGCTAAGCGCATTTACACTAAATAATGACAAATATTCTCTTTCTTTCTGTCTTTCTCTCTTTTCTTTTTTTCTTCTCAAATGAATAAGACGTACATGACTAATTATTGTGTATTAATAACTGAACTGTAAGTTGATGTCTCTTTATAAATTCTTTCAAGATATTTAAACTTCTATAAATCTAAAGTTTTGTTGATTAACTATAACACACGCCTCCCTATATATATATATATATATATATATATATATATATATATATATAAACAGATTTACAGAAATTCGTCTAATTTTGCATACAATAATCCACCGATGCCCATGAAGACGTATTAGGTATATTATATGCTTTTATTATTTTAATTCTAATTATTTCTTTTTCGTTTTATTTAAATTTTCACTTTCCTAATGAGATATATTTCAGCACTTATATTTCCTTTTGTACAATGTTTCAAAAGGTTTAATATTATAGATATATATAGATACACACGCACACAAAAGAAAAAAAAAAAGAAAGAAAGAAAAGAATTTGCCCGTGCTTTAATGAATGTATTTGTACATTTGCAATTCTTAATAAATTGATTTTTACTTTCCGAACACTATAGTGAGGAAAGTATTGTAATCATGTCAAAAATCCGAATTCGAGATTTTGATGTTTCTATACGTTTTGAGGTCCCCTGAATCCGTTTTCACTATTTTTACGATGATGTATGTATGTGTGTGTGTATGTGTGTCTGTGTATGTATGTGTGTATGTCTGTGAGTGAACACGCTAGCGTCTAAACGCGTTGTTCAATTAACCTGAAAGTTGGTACGCATATTGTAAGTCACCATAGTACGAACCCTATAGATTTTGGTGAATCTAGCACTTATAGATTTTTTACAGGGACACAAAGAAAAATTCTTTATCATTATGGCCTATGGGAGCAAAATCTTAAAAGTGCGATAGCATCTAAACGCCTTATTCAATTGAGCAAAAAATTTATACACATATTATAGGTCACAAATACTCAATCTGTATAGATTTTGGAGAATCTAGCACTTATAGTTTTTTTACAGGGACACAAAGAAAAATTCTTTATCATTATGCCTATGGGGCCAAATTTTTAAAAGTGTGATAGCGTCTAAACGCCTTATTAATCTGAACAAAAAATTTGTACACATGTTATAGATCACAGTTGAACTAACTGTATAGACTTTGGTGAATCTAGCTCTTACAGTTTTTTTACAGGGACACAAAGAAAAATTCTTTATCATTATGGCCTATGGGACTAAATTTTTAAAAGTACGATAGCATCTAAACGCCTTATTGAATTGAGCTGAAAATTTATATGAGTATTATAAATCACTGTTGCACTAACTATAAGCATTTTGGTGAATTTAGCATTTATAGGTTTTTACAGGGACACAACGAAAAATTCTTTATCATTATGATCTATGGGCTCAAAGTTCAGTAGCGTTAAATAAAACATCGTGTAATAGATGGAGAAAAATACTCAAACACTCTATTATGGTTTTCTCTCTTTTGTTTGTTTAACAACTCCTCTTTCTTTACTTTATCTACAAAACTGTTAATTACTTAATGTTCGGAAAGTCGAGTGGAGTCACTCCAGATTTTTTATTTTGCTTTCGATAATCTTAATATAAATAAAAGTCATTGTTTGTTTGTATGTAAGGGAAAGAGGTTAAAATTATATCAAACAAATTTCTGCTTATTATGATAAAATCTTTTAATAGGTGTTTTGAAATCTCTCAACCTCTTGAAAACAAAACCCGACACGCAGAAAAAAAATTTAGTCAACTTGACCTAAACCCGAATCGCAAGAAAAAATAGTATGTTGTGGCCACCACAAGACTTTCTTCTATATTTTACTGTACAAATTCACTAAGTGCGAATAATTTATTAAATCTATTATTTATTAAAATTATTTAACATGATAAATGCAAATCCTTTTCATCTTAAGGAAATCTAACACTAAGTAGCCAAAGAAATACAGTTTTATCGCCTATAAATCTGTATTGATAAGTATAAAGGATTTAAGTCCAAAAATGTCGATTTTGAGTTAAGTACATAGTCAGACCCAGAAAAAAATTCTCTATCGATTGGTATAAAGGATTTAAGTGTATGTCATTTAGTCTTTGAGAAAATCCATTGGTAAAAGAAAGACTCAAGTCAGAAATTTAGCATTAATCTTTGTATAAAACACTTAATTCAATTTTTCCCTTTATTAAATGAAGATTGACAATCACTGAATGGTATAAAGCGTATAAACCAAGATAATCCCTTTTTCCTAATCGATTCTTCTTATTTGGTTTTAGCTAGTTTAACTTTATTTTTCGTCTCCTGAAAAATCAAGAATATGGACTTAAATCCTTTATACTTATCAGCACAGAAATAACATCTTAAAAAATGCGTTTTTATAATGATTATCTCATATATCAAGTTTCGTACAGTTACATGCCACAAACGTTGAGATATAGCCATCACTTATTGATGAAATTAGCAGCATAGGAGCGCCACCTATTGACCGATAAGCATCCAAGTTGAGTCAACATGTCTCATAGTGGCCTTCTTACATATCAAGTTATGTTTGATGATACGCAATAGAATCCGAGACATAGCCTTCCATTAAATTGTGGAAATCGCTGTGTAGCAGCGCCACCTGTTATTCGGTTTACTCCAAAAGTTGAGGGCACTAATTTTTGTTAAGATGCATCTATCTACATACAAATTTATGTGCAATTCTGCGCAGTAGTTTCTGAGATATAGCCATTCCTTAAATTGCGGAAATCACTGTATAGTACAAAATATGTTGGTCGATAAGCATTCAAATTGAATAAGCATAATATCTTATAATGGTTTTCTCACTTACTAAGTTTTCTTTGACAAAACGCAATAGAACCTGAGATATAGCCTCCCTCGTAATTGCAGAAAACACTGTAGCAGCGCCACCTGCTGAGCGGTTCACACCAAAAGTTGACATGCACTAATTTTTGTTAAGGTGCACCTACATACAAGTTTATATGTAATTCTGTACAGTAGTTCCTGAGATATACAAACTTTGTTTAAATTTTATTTATTGGTCCTTGAGATACAACATCCACAAAATTTGTGATACAGACAAACATTTTCTAAAAACAGTCAAATCGTCTTCAGGACATCCCAAAACATGAAAATACATCAAAAAGTTTCACGAATCCAATACTTTTTCTGTATACATACAGAAGAAAGTGATAATAGCTTAAAAAGAAAGAAAGAAATTGTTTTTAAACCTCGATTCTGATAACCGCTAATTTTTTCAGCGTCTTCGTCGCTTATGTCATGTCGGATCTCGGTCACCAATGCCTGCTGAAGCGCCTTACCTGGGCAATCAATATTGAACTTCATTGGATGCTAATTGCTGCTATTATTCCGTGGTTTTCTATGAAACTCGCTCATAATACGGCTTAAGTTCCTCTAGATTTCCGTGAGAGCATCACAAACAGGCGTGGGACATAAGTGTTCTCAATCGGTATTAATTCGAAAATTTAGAAAGCGTAATTTAAAAGTCTATTGTACAATGCCTTGTTAAACATGTTTAGATTAATAGCTACATAAGAATGAAAATTGTTCTTAACTATGTAGTTTTTTGTCTAAATTATACACAAAATCTTGAAAATTTGAACACGGAAAAAAAGAGAAAAACCCAGAATTCTGATATTTCAACATTTATCTAAAAAATTACCCTGAAATAATACTATTAGATAAGATTTATAAATACTGATTTTCAGCAAAATGACGCTTATCTATATAAATAAAGAGAAGTGTCTGTGTCTGTCTCCGCTCTGGTGCTAACACTACCGATCACAGAGCTATAAAACTTGTCATATCGGTACCTGGGACCCTGTAGGTGTGCACCTCATTGAGATTTTTTCGAATTTGAACTTTTTTTTTCTTTTTTCAATTTTAAATATTGGCTTTTATGTTTCATCTTTCATGAATTTATTCTTCCATTGTAATCGTCTGCATTCTTAGCAACGGCTATTGCACAATTTATTACTTTCTCTTACCCATAGGGTCGAGAAAGTACTGTTTTAGGGTCAAATTTTCGAACATGAGTTTTTGTTATACTTACAAGTTCTGAGGTCCCCTGAATACGAAAATCATGTTTTTAGCGAATGGTCTGTGTGTCTGTCTGTTATCAGCATATCTCAAGAACAAATAGTAGCAGAAATTCCAAACTCGGTATTCCAAATGTGTATCATATAGGGATTTTACACTAAGCTTTTCGTTGAGATGAAGCCAATGGTTCGTGTACAGGAACACTCAAAAGTATTCAAATACATTACGTCTATAGGGGAAATTGCAGGTAAGTACAGTTTAACATCTATAGACTGCACTAAACAAAATGAAACGAATATATATTTTTTGTAATAGAGATAGTCAACTAGGAAAAAAAAATTGTGTATGTAGGAGCCTCGCCACCCCCCCCCCCTGGGGGAAAGTCCCTCCTCGATGGATATTCATGATGGATTTCATGATGGATATCTTTCAAAAGAGCTCGCCAATTCTTTCAAAACGAATGGTTGAACCATCGATCTGCGATAATTCAAAATAAAGTTATCGATTTTTTTCATTTTTAACTTTTTTTAAATGTAATATTGAGAATAAATAAATAAATTTAACTTTTTTTGTATATTTAGTGTTATATTACTTCTCTAATATGGAAATCGTCTGCATTATCATGGAAGATAATTTTTTTAAATAATAATTTTAATAAATTATTTTTACGAATTTGTATAAAAAAAATAGAAGAAAGTCGTGTGGTGGCCACAGCACATTAGTTATTTCTTGTTAGTAGATGTGCTTTACTAATAATATTTTACCATTTCCAAGAAAGCTGTTCGGGAATTGAAATAAATTCCTCATAGAGATATGGTAAATAATATACGTTTTAAGCTAAATATTCATCGCTTGTTTTTTGTATATTTATACATTTTGAGGCTTCCTGATTACCGTAGTCAAGTTTTTTAACGTTTGATCTTCGTCTGTGTCTCTTAGAGTAACTTAAAAACGAATAATTTTAGGAGATCCAAATGTCGTATTTTGAAGTTAATATAAGTTTGTTGCCGGAAAAGCTTGATCAAGATTGATCAGTTTCAAGAAATGTTGCGTGTGAAAGTTGCCTGAATAGTTTTAAGTGAACTTTTAATTTTATTAACAGAATTAAATTCTATATAAATGTAGGTGCATAGCCCCTCTCACACAGAACTAATTATCATATAAAACTCTTCCGAAGCCTAATTTGAAATGTTTTACATAGGTTTACATAATAGTACTCACTATCTTACCCCTTAATCTCCAACCTGTATTTATAGTATTAAATTTCAGGGTAAGAGAAAGTCGTGTGAGTGACACACCAGATTGTTTTAATTTATTATATATATTGAAAATAAAATGGCAATACAGTAGAAGAAAAAATTTATTATATTAAATTTTAAATTTAAAAACTTATTTATAACAGTTTATGCATAATTTTTATAGTATAAGAACTTTTTATTTTTCACTTTTAAATATTATTCCTTTAATATATATATATATATTTTTTTTTTTTTTTTTCTTTCTCTGTCTTTTTTCTTTTTTCATTCATTCATTCATTCATTCATTTATTCTTTTTTTTTTTTTTTTTTTAATTTATTGTATTTATCGGAAAAAATCGTAGCATATCATAGAAACCATTAAACTGACTTTTTATGAATTTAATTCCTTTTAAAAGAAAGTATACTTTTTATTTCATTTATTATATTGCTCGGAATTATATGATACTATAGTGGAAATAGACGGAACTATAAAATACACGGTTCAAAAACTAAAATATTTAATAGATGTTGAGATACAGTCACCTTTAAAATCGTAGTTTTTTTTTTTTTTTTTTTTTTTAATAATAGCAGATCTACCTGTCGTCGATAAATATCCAAAAAGAAATATCCTGGAAAGATATTTCTGCAGGCAGTGGAAACCCGGACCCGCTGTAGTGCGGGTAGAGAAAAAAAGGCCGTAGGCAGCAGGTACCCGAAGCGAGGTTTAGAGCGATTTCAATATATATTTTTTAATTTTTATTTATCATGGGATGAAAAAAATGAATACCAATCCAACTCTTTTGAAAATTCATTTAAATATAGTGAGCAGCGAAGCGGGCGGAGCCTGAAAGTTTTATATAAAAAGGAAAAATAACGTACATATAAAATAAGAGACTAAAATTTTAATGCCTGTGTTCGCCTTAATTTAACACCTACAGTGCGATTATAGTAGATCTATATTTCATTTCTTAAATAAATAAATAGCATTATAGATGTTTATGTATTCTCTCTGTCTCTCTTTTAATACTTCCTAACAAGTTTGAAAAGTGTTAATGACTTCGGTTTGTCTCTCTTTGTCCGCGTTCTAACTTTCAAAAATATTCATGAAATTTCTTGAACTGACATATATTATTTTATTTTACTATTGGATATTTCTTATTTAAAATGGTGTGAATACCTCTACTGGTTTGTCTACAGGGACACCTAAAACATTCCAAAGCATTGTGTTCTATGAGGAGTATTTCTAAAAATCATATAATAATAATTTTACTTCTCACAAATTTTAATGAAACTGAAATATGTTATTCAAGTTTACCATCGGATGTTCCTTAAAAAAAAAAAAAAAAAAAAATGGAGTACATACCACCGCTGATTTGTATACAAGAATTCGTGAAAGTATTCCAAAGCATTCCGTTCCATGAAAGGCATTTCTATACACCAAATTTTAATAACTTGACTTTTCACATATCGTAGTAAAATTGAAGTGTATTATTCATATGTACACACAAATATTTTCTATAGAGTATAGTATGATCCGTATTAGATTTGTAGGGCCACACAAAAATATTCAGTTACATTATGGGCTATTATTGGAAAGTGACTGGAATTGCATTTCCGATAAACATTAAGCGTGCTTAACCCTTTCTAACAATTCTTAAGTGTGAATATGATTGCAATTTGTATATCTATCTATCTGACTGTCCATCTGTCCGTTCCGATATTCTATAAATATTTTGGAAAATTTTAAATAACGATACTCTATTCACTATGGAATGTTCCCTATTTAATATGGTGTTAATAGGGCCTATACATAGGTATGTGTACAAAAACATCCCGCTCGCCTCCCCCCCCCCCCCTTCAAAAAAAAAAAAAAAAAAAATGTATTGCGTTTTAAAACAGATTTTTATAAACCCCATTTAAATAACTTACTACCGTAAAAATCATAAAGAAATCAACATTAAATGCTAGTAATACTAAAATAATGCTTTGTATACAATATGGTATGGTTAACCTCGAGATTGTCAGGGCTGCATAAAAATGTTCAGATCTATTAAAGATGGCATTTAAAATCTGAAGACTGCATTTTCATTCGTGTTAAGCACTTTAAACCTTTTCAACAATATTTAAGAGTGACTATGAATTCAGTCTTAATATGTATGCCTTTTAGTCCTGTCTGTCTTGAAAGGAAACAAACAAACAACAACAACAAAAAAAAAGATTACTGCGTATATTTATACGCAGTTAAATACCGTTTCTACATTTTTCATTTATTAGTCTTTTACGTTTTATATATCTATTTTGTACAGGTATAGTTAAAATTCTTTCCCATTGATTATAATACAAAATTGTTTGGTTTATACGATTCGAATATCGACTATAAATCTTTTTTTTCTCTCTTTTCTAGTATTAGCAAACTTTCTGCTTAAGTCCTTATTTCTTATTTCTTCAGATATTAATTATCTTAAATTTTGTGAGAAATTTCATGATTATGTTTATTATTATTCTTTTTACGTCGCTCTAAGGAGAAAAAAAGCAAAAACTTTATTCGTAATGCTTAATTTAATACCCATAGAAAATCAGTGATTCAGATATTTGTTTATTAAAGTTATTTTGCAATTAATGCCTATCTTTAATGTTTAATATTTATTAATAATATATTTTTATTCGTGTTCAAGTTAAGCAATCATAATTAGTACTTTTATTTTAAAATTTATTTACTATCTTTAATATAAATAAATAAATTAAATAATTAATTAAAATAAACATAAACACGAATATTTTGATTTTAAGTCTTTTTAAATATCGTTTTATGTCATTTCCTTGAAAAATGTATATGGTCTCAAACTCGTGTCTTTTATCCTTCTCTTATCTGTTGTCCTTTTTCTAAGAACGCACTACGCACCTGAAAATCATGTTTCTGTAGTTTTAAAAGAAGAAAATAAAGGGACAATTTCTTCTCCGTTAAAAATCCTTTATCTCTTTACAGAGGAGGGCAAAAAAACTATTAATCTTCATCGATCACTTGAGCTTGTGAAATTTGGGAATACACGACTTCTTCATACATGAAGCTTTAATTTCGTTGCTGACTTGGTGGATAAAGTGTTATTGGTGAAGATGTTTCACAGTCATTTGCAAAAGTTAAAGACCAGTAGCCAATTTTCAGTATTTTAACACATTGTGTCATTTGCGCAGATTATTGCGTCATCCCATGTACTTACTGCTATAAATAAAGGTGCCCGGCAGCATATTTACTTCCTTTACTCGAGTTCGAGTCCGAACGGGGATATAGTTCGACGTTGCCTATTGGCTTTTGTTTCACGTGTCACATCTGACGTCACGCTTTCCGCGAAAATTTGAGGAAAGATTCTATCCCGTAAAGTTTTAATGATAATATTTCAATGTCTTTCGACTTTATTTGTAAAATGACAGTATTTTCGGAGTCAAAGCTTCCTTTATCATAGGATTTTAGTTAATGCACTTAAACTATTATTATTTATTTATTTTAATTTATTTTAGATAAGTATTTAGTATTAATAGATCTTATAAAATATTTTAAATTATAATTTATAAGAATACAAACATACAAATAAAATTTATATGCAGCTATACTCTAAGTTATTTTATCTTTGTGTATTAAGCATTTATTTATTTTTATTTATTTATTTATTTTTGAACTTTCCTAACTACACTGCTCGGCATGAAAATTGCCTCTGACACCATTTCAGCATATTCCTACGTAAAATAACCTCCTGAATCCGAATAGGGCGCCTATTTTGCCGTATCACCCACCGTTTTTTAGGAATGGCCCCCTATTTTTATCATTTTTTGGTGATTTTATGGCTATAAATTTGATTTTTGGGAGGGGGAAGGATTATCTTAACCGTTAAATATCTTCTGAGGGGCTACAGAGTTGGAAAATTCTAAATTTTCCATTTGCGTCAAGGGAAAAATTTTGGTGGGGCTTTGCCACTGAAACTATGCATTTCATATCTTATATTTTTTTAATCTGTTATTAAAGTTATTTAAAAACTTTGCATTTTTTTTTTTTTTTTTTTTTGTTTTTAGGTGTTAAATTAATTATTTTTCATTCTTCAAATCAAATTCATGGTCATAAAATTATCGAACAGGGAAAGAAATTAAGGGAGGGGGGTGGTGTATCTAGAAAACGGTGGGTGATTGGGCAAAATGGGAGTCATATTCGGATTCAGGAGGTCATTTTACATAAGAATCAGGAAAAATAGTAACAGATCTCTCGATTTTTTTTTTTTTTTTTTTCAGAGCAGTGCTATTTTATATTACATTTATTTTTAATTTAAAATTTTAAAATTTTAATTTTATTATTATTATTTATTTGTTTATTTTTTACTGCAGGCTATTAAGAGTTTATAAAAAAAAAAAAAAACCCTCCATATTTGTTATATTTCTGTAATTTTATTTTGAAACATTCTGTCAATAATTTTGCTTTGGGATTTTTTTAAAGTCATTATTTATGTATATATATTGGTGCAGAGAAGTCATTTTACAATCTTGTCTGATTTTAACACAGTGCTTTTTTCATTTTACTCTTTCCTTTGTTGCTCCTTGCATAAAAATGAGAAATTTATATACGGGTATGTATATATCAATCAAATAAAAAAATTATTTTAAATATATATATATTGAACTATTTGCATTTTTCTTTTATGAAAATTTTCAATCGTTTCATTTTAGTAAATTTAACAGTATGCAGTTGTTATTTCACTTTAAATCGATTAATAATAAGAGTTCCTAACTCCACTCAAAAAGTATAAATAAGCAAAATTAATTTAATTATTAAAAGTACAAGAAAACTAAAATGTAATCTAATTATTTACTTCCTACACACTCAAGCGTAATGAAATTTAATTTAACTTGGTGTGTCACTCACGCGACTTTTCTTTTTTTTTTTTTTTTTTTTCATTTGAATCCTACGATTTATTAAAGGGTAAGATGGCAAGTAATGTATATAAACGAACTTTAAAAACAGTTAAAATATTTTTAGAAACAGTTTTATTAGATATATATATATTTATTTGAATGGAGCCACCGTAACCTGAACACAGTGATTGTACTTCTTATATACATATAAAAAAAAATTAAAACTATTATTAAATTAATAAGTTTATTCCGAATTATTCAGACAAATTTTAAATTCATAACTCTTTTAAACTTACCAGTGTTGGTTAAAATTTTCAAATAGAAATCTCCTTTAGTTTTAAAAATACCCAATTTGTATTTTTTGCTATGATACATTTTTACATTATTTTTAAAAAGCAATTACAGAAATAAAAAGTTGAAAAATAAAGTTTTTTTTTTTTTTTTTTTTTTTTTTAACCTCCCCTCTAAACGCATAATTATAGCAAAAAATTTTGCTAACAGTTTAATAAAATTTTGCTAATAAAACTAGTACGTTTTTTACAGTTGGATATGAGAAAGTAATTATCATCTTGCATGAATTTTAATGAACTTGGAAAAATTCAATAAACCAGTTCCGCTATTTATATTCTATGCAGAAGAATGTATTCACTCAATTTATCTATCCCTATCCATGAATTAAATGCTCACCACACGCTGTGCTTAAATTAAGAACAGCAAAAAAAAAAATCACATAACACAGCTTAAATGCAGTTTCAGCAAAGTATAAGAATATTTTAGTATTCTTATAAAGTATAAGTACTTTTCAAAGCATAGTCCAGACATATCCGAATTCTTTTGTTTGGATCTGTAAATGAGTCGTAAATGATTATGTATATATATATGTGTGTGTAATGTGATTTGGTTTAGGACCGTCTAAATGTGTTAAACTGCACCTACTACAATTTTCGCATATAGATGTAATGTATTTGAATTCTTTTGAATGCACTTGTATAGGATCTAAACGAAAGCTTTTTGTTTGATCTTAATGAAAAGTTTAGTACAGAGCAACTCTAAATTATACACACTTATAATACCGAGTTTGTACATATTTCTACAATTTGTTATTGAGATATGGTGCCATAGACAAACCGCTAAATACCTAATTTTCGGACTGTGGAAGCCTCAAAACGTGTAAAGTATGGAAAACTCATTTCAATTTTTCACCTAAAAACATATTTTTGTCCTACTGTATGGCAGGGGTGCAGAATATGTCCGAACGCCCGAACGAGGTTCGGGGGAAATTTAAACTGACTGGGGAAATTTTGAATATTTTTTAAGAGAAAATAAAAATGTAAATCAAAAATAACAATTTGCTACTTTGAAGTGCTTATACACTAACAGCGATATTTTTATGTTACACTGTATACTTATTCTCTTAAAGATTTATTGCATAGAACAAATGACTTTGTATAGCAAAGTAGATTTTTGCATTATTGAGGGAAATTTATACTGTGTTTGGGGGAAATTTCCGAGGTTTGAACATTTTCTGTACCCCTGCTGTATGGGAAAGAAAAAGTAATAACGTGAAATATAAAAAAATATTTTTACCTTAAAAATAGAGAGGGAAAAAAAATCGTATTAATTTTCTTAAAAAAAAAAAAAAAAAAGACTAATATTATACATTTTCAAGTGTACAAAAATTTAAAATATTTTATTATGACTTTTAATGGATAAGCAATTCCTTAAACGATAATAAACTGTTTATTTATTTTTCCAAAAGTACAATAAATTAATAAGGTAATTAGTACTACATGTAATTATTTACTTTCCAAATCACATTTTCAGAAAGTTTTTTTTTTTTTTTTTTTTTTCATTTATTTAATAATTTTAAATTTCTTATTTCGATGTTCGTAAAAGAACGACAGTAAAAAATATTTTTTTTAAGATCAAAAGTAAATGAGTAAATAAAGAGAACGATAAAAAATATTATTTTATTTTATTATTATTTTATTTTTTAAGTTAAAAAAAATATATCAACTTTCCTTTTTTTTTTTTTTTTTTTTTTTTATTATTAATAAAGTATTTAGAATACTAACAAGGTATTTAGTATTACATGTACTTATTTAGTTTTGAAATCAGATTTCAATATATATATTGAATATTTTTTAATTTGTTATTTTGATGAATATAAAAGAACAAAAGCAAAAAAAAAATGTTTTTTGGGGGTTAAAAATAAATGCATAAATAAATAAATAAAAAATTAATTATTTAAATGGATTTAAAAAAAAAAAATGAAATATAAATAAATAAAAATTTATTTTATTTTTTCTTAAGATAAAAAAAAAAATAAATAAATAAAATAAAATTAGTGTTAAGAAATTGTTTTAAAATATGTATAAGGAATTTGCGTGAAAGTTATACGAACTTCTAACATAAATTAATTAGGAAAATGAGGAGAATTAAAAAATAAAATAAAATGAAAAGGTTACATAATAATTAAAAATCAATGAAAAATATAGATGGCGCCACTATTTTTCTTTTTCAGAATTATTTTATTAAAGTAATTTTATCTGTCACAAATTTAATATAGTAAAATAAACAATTTAAATTACTCAGAAGAAAACTTTGTTTTCAAAATACAATTAGAAATCTCTTTCAAATATTCATATTCATTTATTCGCATAAAACGAGAGGAATATTGTAGATTATTACTAAGCTAAGTATTATAGTCAGTGGAGAATCATAAAAGGTAGCAACGTAGAACTGCATCCCCGTTTGAACTCGAGTAAAGGAAGTAAATATGCTACCCGGCATTCCAGGATTTTACAAACCGAAACCAAAACATATACGCTCCCTTTGACATGAAGGTAGAGAAAGGAGGAGTAGAAATGCAATGTACTGAAATTGATCCCGATTTCATATCTTACGTGCCTCCCTGTAGGGACCCCATAAGATGAGGGACCCTGTGACTACTGTCGCCATCTGTTGACAGCTAAATAAGCTGTTGGAAACATTCACGGTTATTTGAAATAGTGCTGCGAAATTGAGGGAATTTTTTATTCAATATCCACCCCTAAATTTTAATCGTGATGATTGTCTAATCATTTCCCTCAATCTGGCAGTATTGATTATAAGATATATTTATAATTATAAATGAATAAAATAACTAAATATTTCAAATGTATTTGAAATACTATAGATTTATTTCCCGTTTTCTTATTTATCTGAAACAGGAAAATATATATCTATGATTTCCAAAATAATTATATTATATTTTGTTTCTTTCCTTTTCATTTTTTAAGAATATAATTTTAGATTTTTTAGATAATTTCTTAACATTTTTGCATTTATAAATGCTTCCGAATATTGTTATTTGGTGTTGGTGTTTGGGAATAAGGCCTATTGACTACTCTAGGGCCCTAGACCTGAGGGGGGGTGCCTTCAGTGGTCTAAGTCTTTCTAAGGAATCCTAGAACGTATTTACGCAAGTTTCGGAGAAAACCACGGGAAAACTCCAAACGGCTAGGTCGATGAGTGCAACCTGAGATCGAACCCGGTACCTCACGTCTACCAGCTTTGAGCGCAGAGCCGCTAGTGGGCCCCATGAGCGTAGGAAAAGGAGGGACTGAGGGGGCTCAAGCCCCCTTCTCTATTGGTTATTACACTATTTTCTTGTAATGGCAAATGAAAAAATCGCCCATTTAAAAGCTACATTAAAATCTCATAAATGTTCCTAATTAACGATATTTTGTAATTAATACTAATAATTAGTCAATATTAATTCATATTTACTTATCAATTGATTTTCTTGGTAATAATTGTAAGTCGTTTTTAAAATGACATTTTTTGAGCCCTCCCCATGATTTTGGAAATTCCTACATTGATTAAAGAGATATTTTTATATATGAAGTAAAAATGACTTCAAAATTTTGTATAAAACAAATTTACATTATATTTCCATGCTAAAATTAATTGTTCTAATATTTCCAACTTTATTTCGAAAGTTTAAACGCTAACTTTTAAGAATGTCACTGATTTTAGTTAAATGATAAAAAACAGCAATTTAAGTCACTATTTTAATAGATTTATTTTTAACTCATTAATTAAAAACCGCAAGTTTCTTAGCTTTTAAAATGTAAAAAAAATAATAATAATAATAATAATAATAAATAAATAATAATAAAATAATCAATAAAAGTTATAAAAAAAATTCTATACTTTCCAAAATACTTATACTGTATTTTGTTCCTTTCTATTTCTAATTTTCATTCTTTAAAAATTTAATTTTAGATTATTTGCATGAATTGCAGCCATTTCTTATATATTTTTACTATTATAAATACCATTAAAATATATAATTTACTATTACTTATTTTTCTTTCTCTCTTTCTCCCTTTTCTTTTTTCTTCCTTTTTTTTTTTTTTTTTTTTTTTTTTTTTTTTGAGAAATTATTTCTTTTATAACATAAGAATTTTAAATCCATAAAATTTGTGAAATTGATAGTAAAGATGTTAAGGCCAATCGACTGCACGAAGGTCCTAGGTGGAATGCCTTCCGTGGGTAAATCTATAAACTCAAAACTTGAGAAATTGTTGGTATAGGTGTTAAAGAATATTGACTACCTGAAGATCCTAGGCCAAATTGGAGTGTTTCCGTGGAAGTCCTAGTCCACACTTACACGAATTTCGGAGAAAATTACGGAAAACTCCGAACAGTTAAGCAGACGAACGAGCACGGTCTGGGATTGAACCCGGCACTTCCCGTCTGCCATCCTCGAGAGCAAAACCTCTGGGCCACTGACGGGATTTAGTGGGAAAATATTTCCTTACAAAATCATGCAGGTGCTTACTTACTTTATTTTTTATTTTTCCCATACTAATTATGTTTTATGCGAAAGAAAAAAAAAATTAAATCATGAAATGAAGAAGGATATACACGTAAACTAAAAATTACTTCAAAATTTTGTATAAAAACAAATTTGCATTTTTTAGCTGTTAAAACTTTTTTTTTTTCTATAACCTTTCTAAATTGAAAATTTATAACACAAATTTTCAAAAGTGTCACCGAGTTTAATCAAATGATAAAAATCAGCGATTTAATCACTATTTTAAAAAGTTTTTTTTTTTTTTTTTTCCAGTTAATTAAAGTTAACCCAAGTTTTTCTTAGCTTTTAAAATGTGAAAATCTTTAGTAAATAAAAGTCTAAAATAGATTCTATACTTTCCAAAATAGTCATACTCTATTTTGCTTAATTCTCTTTCCTTTTTTTTTTTTAAATATATTTTTAAAAGATTCAATTTGGAAAAATTGAAACTATTTCTTCATTTATAAATAATCTCTTCATTTCTTTTTCTTTTCTTCATTTCTTTTTCTTTTCTTCATTTCTTTTCTTTTTTTTTTTTTTTTTAGTACGGAGGACTATTAGTTTCAATCTACGGATTTTTACGATACCTGGACATTTATCGAAATCGAAAATTTGTTGAAAATATAATCGAATAATTTGGAAAAAAAAAAAAACTATAGTTCTCTGTACTAAACTAAATTCCACTTTTGCAGAATTTCATCAAAATCGTTTTTTCTGTTTTTTTTTATTCTTTACTTTTCTTTTCTTAGAAAGTAAAAGAAAAGAAAAGAAAATTAATAATAATCAGTATCAAAACGGATAATATCGAAAAAGTTTTTTTTTTTGTAAATAATGTAAGAGTGTTTTAACACCTGAACAAAAAAAATGACGGCATGATTGTAAAATTGATGGCAGGATTGTGTGATAGTGTAGGTGTTAAGGCCGATTAACTACACGAGTCAATGGTGGAATGACCTTGTAGAAGGTCTTTCTAAGGAATCCTAGACCGTATTTACCCACGATTTAGGGAAAACCCCAGACAACTGTTAATAGTCTTAGGGGTAGTAGTAATAGTTAATAGCTGTCGATCGCGATTTGGAATCGAACCCAGCACTTCTCTTCTGTGGAGAGCAGAATCTCTCGGAAATTGACGATGTTTCGTTAATATTCTAAAATAATGTTTTGTATGGAATATAATATGATTAACCTTCAGATTTACAGGGGTACACTAAAATATTCAGATAGATTAAGCGCTGCAATTATAATCTAACGGCTGTATTTATTTTATTTATTATTATTATTTTGCGTTCAGCCTTTTTAACACTTTTCAAAATGTCTAGAGTGATTTTAATTTCAATTAGTCTATCTGTATACTTCTCAGTCCTTCTGTCTGTTGTGTGATAACATAGGCAAAGAATATTCAAAGTTATACGATACAATAAGTACGTACAATTGTAAAGTGTTACTAATGAATGCGTACTGCATAATTTTGCTTTTTTTTTTTTTTTTTTTTTTTTACAATATTAAAGTTTTAAGCCCATGAGCTGAAAACCTGAGAAATTGATGGTGTGGTGGTTTAAGTGTTAAGGCCGGTTGACTACGCAGTGTTTCCTCTGTCTTGGTGGCATGCCTTTCGTGGGGTCTTTCTATGAGCTCCTAACAAGTATTTACGCGGATTTCGGAAGAAAGTACGTAAATCTCCTAGAGACCGCTACTTGGATCCAGCATTTCTCGTCTGCCAGCTTTGTTAGCAGAATCTTTCGGCAAAGTAGAGTAGAAATATATTTCTTTATAAAATCGTAAAGACATTAATTTTTTTTCAAACAAATTATGTTTATGTGGAAAAAAAATAAGTGAATAAGAAAATGAAGGCTTCGTATATGAAGCAAAAATGAATTCAGAATTTTGTATAGAATAATTTTATGCGATTTGGAAAAAATGCAACCATTTCTTATACAGCATTTCTGCATGAATTTTTTTCTTTTGTAATGTAAGGATTTTAAACTCATGAACTGAAAACCTGTGAAATTGATGGTGTGGTGGTGTAGGTGTTAAGGCCGATTGACGAGTTTCCTCGGCCTTGGTGGCATGGTTTTCTTAGGAGTCTTTCTAAAAGCTCTTAAACCCTATTAACGTGAATTTCGAAAAAAAAAAGAAAAAGAAAACTCCTACAGACCGCTACTTGAAATCGAACCCGGCAATTATCGTTTGCCAGGTTTGTCAGCAGAACCTTTCGGAAAAGTGAGATGAATAAAAACATTTCCTTACAAAATCATTAAGATATTTACTTTTTTTTCTGAAATTAATTATGTTTTTGTGGAAGGGAAAAAAAATAATGAAATGAATGCTTCATATGTGAAGTAAAAATGAATTTAAAATCTCGTATAAAATAATTTTAGATAATTTGGCCAAATTGCAAAAATTTCTTATAGAACATTTACATATATATATAGATAGATATATATTAAAGATATTCTCCTTTTATAGTACAAAAATTTTAAATTCATGAACTGCAAACCCTGTGAAATTGATGGTCCGGTGAAGTAGGTGTTAAGACGGATTGACTACACGTGCGTTTTAGACCTAGGTGGAATGCCCTTCTTGGGGGTTTCCTGAGAAATTCTAGTCCGTATTTAAGGGAATTTCGGAGAAAATCACGAATAACTCGGTACGGCTAGGCTGACAAGCGTGACCTGGTTTCGAACCAGGCACTTTTCTTTTGCCAGTTTCGAGAGCAGAACCATTTGGCCACTGGTGGCGCCTCAAGAGATGAAAAAAATTACTTCAAGAAATTCTTTTCATTATTTCAATGAAGACTTTTTACTTTTTCATAATGTAAGATTTTTAAATCTATGAACTGACAAATATATAAAACCTGACAAATATATAATATATATTAGATGTAATAAACTAATTGGGATTTTAAAAAATTATCCCGACAAAATAATTAAGATATTTATAATATATTCATTTACTTATTTTTCATACAAATTATGTTTTACTTGGAACAACTTTTTTTTTTTTTTTTTTTTAAATATTGAATGCGTGTAAAGAAGGTTTGACTACCTGAACGTCAGTGATACTGGATTACGTATCGAATATCCAAGGCCTGAGTGGAATGTCCGGCGTGTGTGTCTTTCTAAGAGGTCCAAGTCCATTTTTCAGCAAATTTAGGAGAAAACCCCAGAAAACTCTGAATTGCTAAGCCAACGAATTCGACGTGGATTTGTTTAAGTTAAAAGTAAAAGTAATTAAAGTTTCAAATAATTAAGTTTTATTTAAAAAAAATACTTAAATTATATTTTGTTACATTTTTTAATTTTCTTACTTTTATTTATTTAATTATTTTAGATAGTTTGGATTTATGACAACTATTTCTTATAAATTTCTACTTTTATAAATGCTTCCTTTTTCTAAGTTTTTTTTTTTTTTTAACAATATAAGAATTTTAAACCCATAATCTTGAAAATCTGAGAAATTGATGGTGTAGGTGAAAAGGCCGATTGATTACAAGAGGGCATTAGGCCAAAACAGAGTGTCTTCGTAGTGTCCTAGTCAACCTTTATGCGAGTTTCGGAGAAAACTGTGGAAAATCCCAAACAACTAAGCAGAGTAGCATGACCTGGGATTGAATCCGGCACTTCTCGTTTGTCAGTGGTACAAAGAAAAAAAATTCTTTACAAATTCACCAAGACATTTACTTTTTTTTCATACTGATTATGTTTTATGAGGAAGAAAAAAAATGATGAAATGAAGGCTCTGTATGGGAAGAAGAAATTGCATAAATTTTTGTATAAAATTAATTTGTTATTATTTTTATGCGAAAACTAATTTTTCTAGTCTTTTCAACTTCAATTCAAAATTTATAACACTAATTTTTAAGAATGTCAACAAGTTCAATAAATAATAATAATAAGTAACTATTGTAATAAGTAACAATTTAAGTAACTATTTTAATAAGATTTTTTTTTTTTAATTCATTAATAAAAATCTTAACTTCCCAGCTTTTAAAATGTAAAAAAAAAAAAAAAAAAAAAAAAAAAAAAAAAAAAAAAGCAAAGAAAAAAGCAAATAACAATTTTAAATAATTTTTATACTTTCCACAATACTTTACTACGTTTCGTTTGTTTCTTTTTCCGATTTAAATTTTTTAAATATAATTTTAGATGATTTGGATAAATGACAGCGATTTCTGGCACATTCTTACATTTATTTATTATCTCCACAGATTATCATACAGATAGGACAGTGAAGCTAAAACGGGAACCAGAAATATAGTAGCACCACTAGTGTCAACAGAGGGGAACTACATGTGTTAAGTCTACATGAATAGCATCTTCGATCAAAAATTGTTTTTCTATTTCGCGAGTAGTTAGTAGCAGGTTAGTATGGGAAGTTTTCTTCACTTTCTATTGTTTTTGAATTCACAAAATTATCCTCAAAACATTCACCGCTATTCTTCTAAGAAATAAAAATTATTTTTTATAATGTTTAAAAATATGCTTTGTGAAACATATTCATATTCAAGTACAAATTAAAATTACAAACTGTAATTCTGAAATAGCAGTATGAAATCATTAAACATTTAACGTTGCTTGATTTAAATAATACAAAATGCCTTAAAATGAAAAAAAAAAAAAAATGTTTTTATTTTATGTACATTTTCAAAGTTTATTTTCTTAATATTTAGCATTTGCTTCTTAAAACAAATTGCTTTTGACAATCAAGTTTGTAAACAATAATAAAGTTGCCAAAGAAAACGTATGTGCAGTTTTCTTTCCTTCCCTTTTTCTACTACTTTTAAATTTAAAATCATAACATTCACAGCTATTTTCTAAGAAATAAAACTAATTTTTATTATGTTTGAAAATAAATTTTTCCAAACACATTCGTGTTCAAGAGTACAAATTAATATAACAAACTGTAATGCTGAAATAGCAGTATGGTATGAAATCTTAAATATTTAACATTGCTTGGTGTAAATAATACAAAATGCTTTAAAATGAAAAAAATATTTCTGGTTTATGTATATTTTCGAAATTTATTTGCTTAATATTTAGTACTTGCTTCTTAAAATAAATTGCTTTCGACAATCAAATTCGTAAACAATAACAAAGTCCAAACGTAAACACATAGAATCTCGAAACACATAAAGCTGGAAAAACTTACAGCCGTTGACAATAGGTTCGTTGCAGTCAAATTCCGGTTACCGAAGAATATACGGGAGTGTCCTATCTGTATAATAATCTGTGCCCCGCTCTTACCAGATTCGCTCTCTAGTGGACACATGGGTCAACTAAAATCGAAGGATCATTTTTCACCCGGAGCTTGATATTCCTCTATCTCTCTATCTCCATGATCTATGAGGGGGTGATGGAAGAAGGAGCACGCCAATACTCTAATGCTTTCAAACCCCTTCTAGTGAAATGCCAGCGAAAGCTACTTTTGCTCCTCTTAAACTTTAAGTAGGGCACCCATCCTCAGCGCATTTATCGCTGTTTGTTGTGGGTGCTGCCTCCCAGACTGATTGACAGAGAGACGAGACGATTCAAAAATCTCGCTGAAAAGTCGCCAACCAATCAGATGGAAGCACTGTTACAACACTATACCCGGCGCGAATTTACGCATTGTACTCGAATGGACCAAATCAAGCCAAATGTTGGCGAGAATGATTTCGCCTGAGCGGGAGCAGGGTTGCACAAGACCGTGGAGCCTCAAAGATCAAGAAATCTTCTTGACATTTGTTCTGCGCATCTTGTCAGTGGTTTGCGTACGTCATGAAATGTTTACACCACGGAACCAATCAGCTTTGCTGACAAATACGAATTCCGCTTAACTAAACGTATTTGGAAGGATGGATAGTTTGTTTTGTTTGTGTGAGCGATTTGAGAGAAAAAATTTTTATTATTCATTTAAAACATATTTATATTTTTTCAAGTTATTCCTTTTCTTTTGATTTGGATACTTTGAAATTGAGTAGATTTTGTTTGATGAATATCTCGCGGGTGTATTGTTTATAAGATTGCTGCAACTTCATTATTGTATCTTTAAGACTACTTTTATTTGCAAGTAGATTGTATATCTTTTTCTTTCATATATAATCTTAAGTGTGCCTGACATTAATTTATTATATAGCTGTTGATTCGTAATAAGGCAATTCCACGGAAATGTCAACCTGAACGTCAATATTTCAAATTTAACAAAATTTTGAGTGTGATACTTGTGTGGCGGAGAGCGTTCGTTTTGTAAACAGCGCGCTTCTCTCTCCGTCCCATCGGATGTGTGCACGCGCATCGGCTGTGCGCATCTTAGAGCTCTCTCTTCTCTTCGCTCAGAGAGCAGTGTTTATGTACCGGCGCTTGCCGTGGATGCTTTCGTTATGTTGTTGTAAATAAAATTATATTTTTCTAAATGAGTAGTATTAACTTATGATGTTGGATGATTCTTCATTATCCAGTTAAATCTCACGCAACCTATATGTTTAATCTCCAAAAATGGTGACCGCGGATTTTATTTGAACTGTGTAAATTTTTAATAGTTTCGATTTCAATTCGAGAACAATATGACGGACTCAGCAGCGGTAAAAATACCTGTCTACAATCCAGTCGATCCTGCATTGTGGTTTGCAATGTGCGAATCCACTTTTGAACTTGCCACTCCAAAAGCTGTAACGGATGCAAAAACCAAATTTAACTACTGTGTAGCTCATTTACCACCTGAAACAGCGTCTCTGGTGAGAGATATTATTCTACAGCCTCGATCAGATACTTCGTATGATGAACTTAAAACGGCGATACTGGAACGTTGCGGTGAAAGTCGCACTCAAGAAATTCGAAAATTACTAGCTGGAGAACAATTGGGTGACAGAAAGCCATCAGAGTTGCTACGCGATATGAAACGTCGTGCTGAAAATCATAACATTACAGATGCATTATTATTAGAGCTTTTTATGCAACAAATGCCATCTAATGTTCAATCTATTCTAGCCTCCGTACAACCACTCGACTCGCAAAAGGCAGCTAGTATTGCCGATCGCATAATGGAAGTAACATCCCCGCAGGTAAGCAATGTCTCTTCTTTAAACTCCAGTGCTTCATCTGACACAAATAGCGTTGATATGCTTCTTCAAGAAGTTCGAAAACTTCGTAAAGAAGTTTCTCAGCTGCGTCGAGGACGTAGTTTCTCGCGAAATCGAAACCAAACACGAACTCGGAGTTCATCATCCTCCGATGCTTCGAATAAGAATATTTTTTGTTGGTATCACCGAAAATTTAAAGAGAATGCCCAAAAATGTGTTCCACCTTGCTCATACAAGGAAAACGAGGCCGGGAAAGCGTAGTGGCGACGTGCGCGATCCCTTCCGAATCCCGTCGCCTGTTCATCAGAGACCGCAGAACAAACTTGCAATTCTTGTGTGACACTGGTTCAGATGTATGTTTGATAGCTGCATCGAAACAAGAACTACGTAATAAACACATAATGGTATTTACTGCGGCAAATGGAACACCCATTTTTGTTTATGGTCGTAAAACATTAAATCTCGATTTCGGACTACGCAGAACATTTAATTTTTCTTTTTATGTGTGTAATGTTAAAACAAATATCATTGGGTCTGATTTTTTACATTACTTTAATTTAACTCCTGATTTAAGAGGGAAAAAGCTAATTGATCTAAAAACGAATTTAAAAATTTCTTGTATGGTAAGTACTGTTGATTTACATTCTGTTAAAACTATTACTGATGATACTGTTTATCATAAATTATTGTCTAATTATCCTTCACTGTCAAAATTACCTGATCTTAATCGTAGTGTAAAACATAATACAGTTCATTTTATTGAAACTGTAGGTCCTCCTGTTTCATGTAAACCTAGGAGACTAGCTCCTGATAGATTGAAAATTGCTAAATTAGAAATTCAAAACATGATAAATTTAGGCCATATGAGACCATCTAAAAGTAATTATTCCTCCCCTCTCCATATGGTGCCCAAAAAAGGCACGAATGAATGGAGACCAGTCGGAGATTATCGTATGTTAAATTCTCAGACAGTGAAGGATAAATATCCTGTGCCAAATATTTGTGACTTCACCTCTGAATTAAATGGTTCTAAAATTTTTTCACATATAGACTTGATTAAAGCTTATCATCAAATCCCAATTAACCCATCTGATGTTCATAAAACAGCCATAGCCACACCATTTGGCCTTTTTGAAAGCACTGTTATGCAATTCGGCCTCTGTGGGGCTGCCGCAACATTTCAAAGATTCATAGATGAAGTCACTCGCGATCTTCCAGGGGTATTTTCATTTGTTGATGATATTTTAATTGCCTCTAAAAATGAAGATGAACATTTCTTGCACTTGAAATCTCTTTTTTCTAGATTAAGTGATTATGGTCTATGTATAAATGTTTCCAAATGCATTTTTGGAGTACCATGTATAGAATTTCTCGGTTTTCAAGTATCAGAACAAGGGTTAAAACCATTACCTGATAGGGTTGAAGCTATTCAAAAATTTCCACAGCCTACTTCTTTAACTCAATTAAGAAAATTTTTAGGTATTTTTAATTTTTATAGAAGATTTGTTCCTAGAGCTTCACACATTTTAGCTCCATTAAATAAATTACTAGGTGGTCATACTAACAAAAAGAAACCTAAAAATATATCTAAAAAGTCAGAACAACCTCTCAATTGGAATGAGGAATCTAATAAAGCCTTTTTAGATGCAAAAAAAGCAATAGCAGAAGCCACCCTTCTTAACCATCCAATCCCAGGTGCTACCTTAAGCCTTTTCACGGACGCATCAGACGTAGCCGTTGGTAGTTATCTGATGCAGTTACGTAATGAAAAATGGGAACCCATAGCATTTTTGTCCATAAAACTCTCTAAAAGTCAAAAAAATTATTCCACTTACGACCGAGAACTTTTGGCCATATATTTATCTATCAAAAAATTCCGGCACATGCTAGAAGGAAGGAACTTCACAATCTACACAGACCAGAAGCCCCTAATATACGCCTTCAAGCAAAAGCCCGACAAATGCTCTCCCAGACAACTTCGCCATCTGGATTTCATAGGACAATTTTCTACAGACATACAGCATATTAGAGGACGCGACAACACTGTAGCTGATGCTTTATCACGGGTTGAGATTGATGCAATTGCACTCCCCTTACTTGATTTTCAAAAATTATCACAAGAACAACTTAATGATCCAGAACTTCAAAACTTTCTATCCCAGTCTTCACAATCTCTTAAATTACAAAAGTATTATTTCCCATTAGAAAATGTTACTCTCTATTGTGATTTTAGCACAAGTACACCTCGTCCTTTCATTCCTAAATCTTATCGCACACTTATATTCAATCACATTCATAATCTTTCACACCCAGGTATTTCTGCAACATCTAAAATGATATCAAAAAGATTTGTTTGGCCTAATATGCACAAATTCATTAAAAATGCAGTAAAATCTTGCCAAAATTGTCAACGTGCCAAAATTCATAGACACACTAAATCCCAAATAGGCACTTTTTCATCGCCTGACTCTAGATTTGCTCATATACACATAGACTTCATTGGACCTCTCCCTGTATCGAATGGTTACCAGTATTGCATGACCATAATTGATCGATTCACTAGATGGCCAGAAGTCATACCAACTACAGACATGACAGCTATGACTACCTGTAAAGCTCTCATTAACAATTGGATATCTCGGTTTGGATGTCCTGTAACAATAACGAGTGACCAAGGACGAAACTTTGAATCAAATTTATTTAGAGAACTCACTAAAATTTTAGGAATAAAAAAAATACATAGCACAAGTTATCATCCTATTTCAAATGGAATTATAGAAAGATTCCACCGTCATTTGAAAAGCGCTTTAATGGCTCATAACTCAATCAAATGGTCAGAAAATTTACCAGTTGTATTGCTTGGCATACGCTCAGCCATTAAGAGCGACATAAATGCTTCACCCGCAGAACTTGTATATGGCACAACATTAAGACTGCCTTCAGACATCCTAAACTCTTCTAGCACACCTTCACAACCCACGGAAGATTATGTTTCACAACTTAAACTTACGATGAATACTTTAAGTCCCGTTTTACCTGTTCATCATGGCAAACATCCCATTTTTGTGCACCACTCATTGCAAGATTGTAGCCACGTTTATTTACGCACCGACAGTGTGAAACCACCACTGACACCTCCATACACCGGACCTCACATGGTAATAGAACGTACCGACAAGACATTCGTAATAGAACTCAATGGTAAACGCACTACCGTTTCCATCGACAGAGTTAAACCCGCATTTCAACTTCCATCACAATCAGATCAGTCTGTACCATTAAAGGTTACGACGGATGAACTGCCGGTAAACGTTCATAAAGAAACTATTACCAGGTCAGGTCGGCGTGTACATTTTCCTAAAAATCTTGTAAAAGAATATATCATTTAACCTCATTTATATTATATTACTGTATCATTCATTCTTATATAGTACGTTATATGCAATATTTTACATTTGGTATTGCATTGTGATTTTTTTTTCAAGATCTGTAAATTTCTGTACTTATGTATCAAATTATGTTTTTATATTATACTCTGCATACTTATGTAACCGAATATTCCTATCGTGACTATGTCACTGGGGGGATACTCTGTGGCGGAGAGCGTTCGTTTTGTAAACAGCGCGCTTCTCTCTCCGTCCCATCGGATGTGTGCACGCGCATCGGCTGTGCGCATCTTAGAGCTCTCTCTTCTCTTCGCTCAGAGAGCAGTGTTTATGTACCGGCGCTTGCCGTGGATGCTTTCGTTATGTTGTTGTAAATAAAATTATATTTTTCTAAATGAGTAGTATTAACTTATGATGTTGGATGATTCTTCATTATCCAGTTAAATCTCACGCAACCTATATGTTTAATCTCCAAAAATGGTGACCGCGGATTTTATTTGAACTGTGTAAATTTTTAATAGTTTCGATTTCAATTCGAGAACAATATGACGGACTCAGCAGCGGTAAAAATACCTGTCTACAATCCAGTCGATCCTGCATTGTGGTTTGCAATGTGCGAATCCACTTTTGAACTTGCCACTCCAAAAGCTGTAACGGATGCAAAAACCAAATTTAACTACTGTGTAGCTCATTTACCACCTGAAACAGCGTCTCTGGTGAGAGATATTATTCTACAGCCTCGATCAGATACTTCGTATGATGAACTTAAAACGGCGATACTGGAACGTTGCGGTGAAAGTCGCACTCAAGAAATTCGAAAATTACTAGCTGGAGAACAATTGGGTGACAGAAAGCCATCAGAGTTGCTACGCGATATGAAACGTCGTGCTGAAAATCATAACATTACAGATGCATTATTATTAGAGCTTTTTATGCAACAAATGCCATCTAATGTTCAATCTATTCTAGCCTCCGTACAACCACTCGACTCGCAAAAGGCAGCTAGTATTGCCGATCGCATAATGGAAGTAACATCCCCGCAGGTAAGCAATGTCTCTTCTTTAAACTCCAGTGCTTCATCTGACACAAATAGCGTTGATATGCTTCTTCAAGAAGTTCGAAAACTTCGTAAAGAAGTTTCTCAGCTGCGTCGAGGACGTAGTTTCTCGCGAAATCGAAACCAAACACGAACTCGGAGTTCATCATCCTCCGATGCTTCGAATAAGAATATTTTTTGTTGGTATCACCGAAAATTTAAAGAGAATGCCCAAAAATGTGTTCCACCTTGCTCATACAAGGAAAACGAGGCCGGGAAAGCGTAGTGGCGACGTGCGCGATCCCTTCCGAATCCCGTCGCCTGTTCATCAGAGACCGCAGAACAAACTTGCAATTCTTGTGTGACACTGGTTCAGATGTATGTTTGATAGCTGCATCGAAACAAGAACTACGTAATAAACACATAATGGTATTTACTGCGGCAAATGGAACACCCATTTTTGTTTATGGTCGTAAAACATTAAATCTCGATTTCGGACTACGCAGAACATTTAATTTTTCTTTTTATGTGTGTAATGTTAAAACAAATATCATTGGGTCTGATTTTTTACATTACTTTAATTTAACTCCTGATTTAAGAGGGAAAAAGCTAATTGATCTAAAAACGAATTTAAAAATTTCTTGTATGGTAAGTACTGTTGATTTACATTCTGTTAAAACTATTACTGATGATACTGTTTATCATAAATTATTGTCTAATTATCCTTCACTGTCAAAATTACCTGATCTTAATCGTAGTGTAAAACATAATACAGTTCATTTTATTGAAACTGTAGGTCCTCCTGTTTCATGTAAACCTAGGAGACTAGCTCCTGATAGATTGAAAATTGCTAAATTAGAAATTCAAAACATGATAAATTTAGGCCATATGAGACCATCTAAAAGTAATTATTCCTCCCCTCTCCATATGGTGCCCAAAAAAGGCACGAATGAATGGAGACCAGTCGGAGATTATCGTATGTTAAATTCTCAGACAGTGAAGGATAAATATCCTGTGCCAAATATTTGTGACTTCACCTCTGAATTAAATGGTTCTAAAATTTTTTCACATATAGACTTGATTAAAGCTTATCATCAAATCCCAATTAACCCATCTGATGTTCATAAAACAGCCATAGCCACACCATTTGGCCTTTTTGAAAGCACTGTTATGCAATTCGGCCTCTGTGGGGCTGCCGCAACATTTCAAAGATTCATAGATGAAGTCACTCGCGATCTTCCAGGGGTATTTTCATTTGTTGATGATATTTTAATTGCCTCTAAAAATGAAGATGAACATTTCTTGCACTTGAAATCTCTTTTTTCTAGATTAAGTGATTATGGTCTATGTATAAATGTTTCCAAATGCATTTTTGGAGTACCATGTATAGAATTTCTCGGTTTTCAAGTATCAGAACAAGGGTTAAAACCATTACCTGATAGGGTTGAAGCTATTCAAAAATTTCCACAGCCTACTTCTTTAACTCAATTAAGAAAATTTTTAGGTATTTTTAATTTTTATAGAAGATTTGTTCCTAGAGCTTCACACATTTTAGCTCCATTAAATAAATTACTAGGTGGTCATACTAACAAAAAGAAACCTAAAAATATATCTAAAAAGTCAGAACAACCTCTCAATTGGAATGAGGAATCTAATAAAGCCTTTTTAGATGCAAAAAAAGCAATAGCAGAAGCCACCCTTCTTAACCATCCAATCCCAGGTGCTACCTTAAGCCTTTTCACGGACGCATCAGACGTAGCCGTTGGTAGTTATCTGATGCAGTTACGTAATGAAAAATGGGAACCCATAGCATTTTTGTCCATAAAACTCTCTAAAAGTCAAAAAAATTATTCCACTTACGACCGAGAACTTTTGGCCATATATTTATCTATCAAAAAATTCCGGCACATGCTAGAAGGAAGGAACTTCACAATCTACACAGACCAGAAGCCCCTAATATACGCCTTCAAGCAAAAGCCCGACAAATGCTCTCCCAGACAACTTCGCCATCTGGATTTCATAGGACAATTTTCTACAGACATACAGCATATTAGAGGACGCGACAACACTGTAGCTGATGCTTTATCACGGGTTGAGATTGATGCAATTGCACTCCCCTTACTTGATTTTCAAAAATTATCACAAGAACAACTTAATGATCCAGAACTTCAAAACTTTCTATCCCAGTCTTCACAATCTCTTAAATTACAAAAGTATTATTTCCCATTAGAAAATGTTACTCTCTATTGTGATTTTAGCACAAGTACACCTCGTCCTTTCATTCCTAAATCTTATCGCACACTTATATTCAATCACATTCATAATCTTTCACACCCAGGTATTTCTGCAACATCTAAAATGATATCAAAAAGATTTGTTTGGCCTAATATGCACAAATTCATTAAAAATGCAGTAAAATCTTGCCAAAATTGTCAACGTGCCAAAATTCATAGACACACTAAATCCCAAATAGGCACTTTTTCATCGCCTGACTCTAGATTTGCTCATATACACATAGACTTCATTGGACCTCTCCCTGTATCGAATGGTTACCAGTATTGCATGACCATAATTGATCGATTCACTAGATGGCCAGAAGTCATACCAACTACAGACATGACAGCTATGACTACCTGTAAAGCTCTCATTAACAATTGGATATCTCGGTTTGGATGTCCTGTAACAATAACGAGTGACCAAGGACGAAACTTTGAATCAAATTTATTTAGAGAACTCACTAAAATTTTAGGAATAAAAAAAATACATAGCACAAGTTATCATCCTATTTCAAATGGAATTATAGAAAGATTCCACCGTCATTTGAAAAGCGCTTTAATGGCTCATAACTCAATCAAATGGTCAGAAAATTTACCAGTTGTATTGCTTGGCATACGCTCAGCCATTAAGAGCGACATAAATGCTTCACCCGCAGAACTTGTATATGGCACAACATTAAGACTGCCTTCAGACATCCTAAACTCTTCTAGCACACCTTCACAACCCACGGAAGATTATGTTTCACAACTTAAACTTACGATGAATACTTTAAGTCCCGTTTTACCTGTTCATCATGGCAAACATCCCATTTTTGTGCACCACTCATTGCAAGATTGTAGCCACGTTTATTTACGCACCGACAGTGTGAAACCACCACTGACACCTCCATACACCGGACCTCACATGGTAATAGAACGTACCGACAAGACATTCGTAATAGAACTCAATGGTAAACGCACTACCGTTTCCATCGACAGAGTTAAACCCGCATTTCAACTTCCATCACAATCAGATCAGTCTGTACCATTAAAGGTTACGACGGATGAACTGCCGGTAAACGTTCATAAAGAAACTATTACCAGGTCAGGTCGGCGTGTACATTTTCCTAAAAATCTTGTAAAAGAATATATCATTTAACCTCATTTATATTATATTACTGTATCATTCATTCTTATATAGTACGTTATATGCAATATTTTACATTTGGTATTGCATTGTGATTTTTTTTTCAAGATCTGTAAATTTCTGTACTTATGTATCAAATTATGTTTTTATATTATACTCTGCATACTTATGTAACCGAATATTCCTATCGTGACTATGTCACTGGGGGGATACTCTGTGGCGGAGAGCGTTCGTTTTGTAAACAGCGCGCTTCTCTCTCCGTCCCATCGGATGTGTGCACGCGCATCGGCTGTGCGCATCTTAGAGCTCTCTCTTCTCTTCGCTCAGAGAGCAGTGTTTATGTACCGGCGCTTGCCGTGGATGCTTTCGTTATGTTGTTGTAAATAAAATTATATTTTTCTAAATGAGTAGTATTAACTTATGATGTTGGATGATTCTTCATTATCCAGTTAAATCTCACGCAACCTATATGTTTAATCACCAAACTTGCATATTTTTAAAGCTTGTAATATATATTTTAGTAGGGTGAAGTTTGA
>OZ005650.1:331502902-331570902 GCA_963930645.1 Salticus scenicus | reverse complement strand
TAAACCAAATGAAACGAATATATATTTTTTGTAATAGAGATAGTCAACTGGGAAAAAAAAAAATTGTGTATGCAAGTCCCCCCTCGAGGGAGTAAATTTTCATGATGGGTATCTTTCAAAAGAGCTCGCCAATACCTTTAAAACGAATGATTGAACCATCGATCTGCGATAATTTAAAATAAAGTTATCGTTTTTTTTTTTTTTTTTTTTTTTTTTTTTTTTCACTTTTAACAAAAAAAAAAAAATTTTTTTTTTTTTTTTTTTTTTTTTTTTTTTTTAAATGTAATATTGAGAATAAATTCAACTTTTTTTTTTGGATATTTAGTGTTATACTACTTCTCTGATATGGAAATCGTCTACATTATCATAAAAGATAATTTGTTTAAATAATAATTTTAATAAAATTTTTTTTTAAACAGAATTATTTTTTAATAACCGAATTAAATCTATACTAATATATAAATGCGAAAGTTTGGATGGATGGATGTTGTTACTCAATCACGCCACAACGGCTAAACGGTTCTGGATGAAATTTGGTACAGAGATGTAGAATAGTCTGGAATAGAACATAGGCTACTATTTATCTATACTAATATATAAATGCGAAAGTTTGGATGGATGGATGTTTGTTACTCAATCACGCCACAACGGCTAAACGGTTCTGGATGAAATTTGGTACAGAGATGTAGAATAGTCTGGAATAGAACATAGGCTACTATTTATACCGAAAATTTGATTAGATTTAAAAAAAAAAAACCGGTAATTTGAAAATAATAAACCGGTAATTGACTTAATAAAAGCCATTTAAATTTTTAATTGTTGCCAAAAAAGTTTACGAGGTATTTTTATTTATTTATTTTTCAACATAAAATGAAATATGCTTTCACGCGAAAAATAAAAAATTACTAAATGTTAAATTGGTCGATGAGAAAATGACACTTTATAATTTTAAAATAAAATAGTAATATTACAAATCTAAGATATTTCTTCTGAATTTTATTTCATAGCATTTTTTTATATACCTCAACTTCAGATTTTTTTTTTATTTTTTTTTTTAGTACGGCGGATGAACACGCTTGGCATAAAAGCTAATTCATCATTATATTAAAGGTATTTTGTTATTGATAATTCTGGACAATTTTTTTAATTTTGATGCTGAAGTAGATCGGACATTTTTCGCCAAGGAAAAGATAGAAAGAAATACGCAAGCGAAGTGATGACGTCACTGGCCGTTCGCGGATGCAAGAAAAATATTTCCTATGTTAAACGCCCATTGGATTTTTTGTAAAAAATTATTAAAAATCGAGGAAAATTATTTCTCGATTTTAATCCCCATATTTAGGTATAGATATGTATTAGTTATCATGGCTATGCGTTAGATTAAGTTATTTTTGTTGTAAAATTGACAAAATTTGAATTTTTAATTTCAAAACTCTAGAAAAAAAATGACAAACTTCCATATTCGATTGAAAACACAAACATTTCATTTCAAAGGATGATATTTGCACAATAAATATTCAACTAATATACTAATTAAAAGGAAAGTGATAAATATTCTATCATAATTTGATGTCAAATTTGTTTTCAAATGTCTAAATAAAGTGTCTGATAAAGATACTAGTATGTTGCAGCGGAATAGATTTGATATCGGTCAACCTTTGCAGAAAAAAAAAATATATATCGCCAAATTATCTGGCAAACATATTTTAATTCCTTTCAAAAATCATAGTTATTTTAACAACTTATATTAAGATAGTAATGAATAATATGAAACAATATTTCGTACTATGCATATTACGAAAATATGCATCTGGCGTGTATATTTTCGTATTACGTGTTTGATCACCAAATACAATAAGCGCCAAGAATGACAGAGTTTTGAAATTTAAAATTAAAATGTTGTCAATTTGACAGCAAAATAACTCAATCTAACACATGCACATGATAACTAATTGCATATATATATATATATATATATATATATACCCAAATATGAGGATTAAAATCGGGAAATAATTTTCCTCGATTTTTAATAATTTTTTACAAAAAATCCAATGGGCGATTAACATAGGAAATCAAATTTCTTGCATCCACGGACGGTCAGTGACGTCACACTTCTCTTGCGTATAGGAACAATAATCGCATAAATTCTATTTTGGTCTAAAACGGCAACAAAAATTCAAAAGTCGCCAAGGGCATTAAGGCTGTACCATGATCAAGTTTACACATTAATTAATTTATTTATTTTTCTATATACCAACTACTATTAACTAAGCATGAAGTATATAAAATACTCTTACCAGACAAATGTCGTCAGTTTTTCTTATTAAATTATTGAGCTTATTCCACGTGTGTAAATATTGTCCATTTATAAATATTATTTTTTATCCCCATGTATATCGTAATAGAGCATTTCCTCGTGACGTCTGGTGGTTGGCAAAAAAGCGCGCTCGACTTTCCCGCGCAATTTACTATATTGGTGATCCTCACGGAGTAATATTAATAGGAGTTGAAGGTCCAATGGGAGAAAGCTACGAAACTGTGATCTAAATTTTTGGTAAATATTGAGGGCGCCACTTGTCATTCCTCCCTACCTCGGCGCGGATATACTACTGTTTTCAATAGAATTTTGCTGGAGTACATTTAAAATTTTTTATTTTAAGCAATTTAATTTCTTTGTAAGTTCTTAAAACTGCATAATTCAGATGTTTCAAATAAATGCTTCGTTCCTAGTTGTAAAACAGGCTATGATAGTGATAAGAAAAACAAAAAAAAAGCCCTAGGAGCAAAATAAAGTCCGAGTTCGTGTTTTCTGCACCTAAAGTAAGTTTATTTTTTTTCTTTACAAAATTTCATCCATTCTCCTTCCTCCGAATTGTCTGTTTTAGTTAGCTTCGGTTCATAAGAATCGTCATTTTTTAAAAGCTTTCTTTCAAAGTAAAATTAGTATAAAATGGCTCTTAAAAAAAACATGTTGGTTAGAATACTCTATTTAATGAAATTTGCTTTCAATCGAAATTTTTTCAGCTTGATATTATTTTTAAAAAAATAATTAAAACGAGACATTTCCCCATTGAATAACATTGCGGAAGCTGGAGAGAAGGAAGGATTGCACGCTGGCGCCCTCTGTAAACATTATAAAACAACATCACAAAATTTCAACGTTACCTTCTTCTCCTATTAAATATTACTCCGTGGTGATCCTCCATCGCTATGCTTTTCCCAAGCCTTTTTGCCAACCACTCATAAAAGTTGAGATGTTTGTTTACAAACAAGGAACTGCCCTATTGGACCACGTTAAAGAAATATTATATAGATAAGTAGAAAGCATCACACGTTCAATATTTTTGGTTAATTACTATTCTCATTTTTAACTTTTTATTTCACTTTGTCATTTAACGTGCGTTTTCTTACTTTTTTGAATTATAATTTACTTTTTATTTGTTAGTAGTTTTAATTCTTTTGATTTGTTATTATTTCATAGTAGTACTTTGTTTTTAGTTCCCTTTTAAGGGTTTTATTATTATTATTATTATTTGATAGTTTTTCGAAATGCCCGGGAAACCCAAATCTAATCTTTCTAACAGAAATAATAATGCTCGGGCTATGAAAGTAGCTAGAAGTCAAGAGACGAGTTGTATCACAGAGCTGGGTATTAATATTATAAAATGTACCATTATTACAGGAACTGCTAAAGGAGACAGCGTTTTGATTCCCCGCATACCTATTATTCCCAACAACTTGCCATTTCATTTCAAGAGATGGCAATTTCCATTGAAATTGGCTTTTACAATGACGATCAAGAAATCCCAGGGGCAAACCTTAAAAGTGGCAGGCATTCATTTAGGAACTCCATGCTTCTCACACGGTCAATTATATGTTGGTTGTTCACGTGTTTCAAGTGCCCAGAACTTGCATGTGTTGACGGAAAATAATAAGTCATTTAATGTTGTATACAGATCGGTATTAAAATAAAAATAAATTGTATATTTTTCCCCTAGATCTTTCAATGAGTTACAAATTTTTTTGAGTATACTTTATCAGACTCTATTTTGCACAGCACCACAATGATAAGGTTTCATTACATTACATATTATGATCAAACCGTCAGTTCCCACACATACACATCAAAATTTCTACGTGAACGAAGTCGCGGGTAACAGCTAGTTCTATATAAATGTAGGTACATTAATAAAACGGGGGGGGTTGAGGGGAGCGGTAGCCTCCCTCACATAGAACTAATTATCATATAAAACTCTTCCGAAGCCTAGTTTGAATTGTTTAACATAGGTTTACATAACAGTACTCGTTATCGTACCTCTTATTCTCCAACCTGTATTTATAGTTTTAAATAACGGGGCCCCAGGGCATTTGCCCCGTATGCCCTGCCTTTAGGCTTCCTTCAGAGACTAGCTGCTATGCAGCGCGTCAAAACTCATAAATTATCCACTGTCCGAAAGCGACCCTTGACATTTTGCACACATTTACAATGAAGGACATTACTTTTTATTGCTTTTTTACAAAAGAGACCCAATTTCGATCGCAGTAGGAGGTTTGTCAGCAGAGGGAAACTCTCTCCTGCCTCGCGTCAATTCGATTCCCCACATCAAAGGAATATCAAAAGAAACCGAACTTGAAGCCAGTCTCTGAAAGGTCCTTCAGGGCCTGGGTGGGGGCAAAGAATATCTACTACGAAAAGAAGGAAAGCTCCAGTAGAAATAATGTAAACGCGAACTGGGAGCGTCTGAGCAAGCGCGCCGTGTAGGTACTGTTGTATAGCAAACTTTACAGGGAAGTGACGTGACGGCATTCTCGTAGAATTTTCAGTTTTGATCCAGTTTCGTTGGGTTTTATGAAACATTCCAAATTAGAAAATTACTTTATGAATGTTTTCTTTTGGAATAAAATGATTTTAAAATATGGTTTTACCATAAGAAAATTAATATATATATATACATTTATTAATGTTTTTAATGGGTGATTTTTTTTATTAAACTTTTCATTTTTATTGAATGCAAATGGATGTCAAAATATTAAATTTTACCAACTTTAATCGTTTTGTAAAAATTATAATTTGAGAGAAATGTATGGGCGTGTGTGTACATTCTATAAAAATAGAAGGGGGGGGGAAAACTTAATTTCCGTAAAACACAAAAATGTATACATGTGTTTGTGTATATGTATTAAAAAAAAAAAAAAAACTTAAAATACCAAAAGTTATTAGGAGAGCAGTAATGAATGCTTTTGAAAACAAAATACATTGAAATTGCCTCATCCAATTTTAGATCATTAGTTTTATTGTTCATTGCAAAATAAATAAACAGTAATAATGATAATAAAAATACCTTTATTAAAGCTATTTTGATTGTTAATGAAAGGAATCATTGTCAAAAATATTAAACTCTACCCACTTTAATCATTTTGTAGAAACAATAGCTTGAGAGAGAAATATATATATATATACACAGTGTGAGTATATATATGAAAAACATTTTCAAATAATTCACAGAAAAAAATAAAAAATAAATAAATATTTAAAAATAAGTGTTTGAAAAAATGGTATAATATCTAAATGTAAACAATATCAACAATTTTTGAAATAAGTTTGGTAAAAATGTGCTTTACGGTCCTTCTTGGCGATTTTTTGGCGATTTTTTTCCGAACTCGCCGAGTCTGCGCGGTGTTTTTTTTTTCTCCCGTCCTTTCCAAAATGGCGGACAGGAAGCACGGTTTCCCAGTTTTTATAACCGTTCCAAGAAGGCCGATTTACGCAATTTAAAGCGATTATGTAAACATAAAGCGTCAGAAATATCTTACAAATACTTGAGTAAAGAAAAATACAAATTTAGCGTCAGAAATATCTTACAAATACTTGAGTAAAGAAAAATACAAATTTTTCCGGACTGGAAGCACGGTTTTCATGCCCATCCTTTCGAAAAGGGCCGATTTACGTACTTTAAAGCAATTATGTAAACATAAAGCGTCAGAAATATCTTACAAATACTTGAGTAAAGAAAAATACAAATTTTTAACAATTGTTATCAACTAAATCTAAGAAATATTACAAAACAAAAACAGCACAAGTAACTTAATATACATAAATAAGCATTTAAATAAAAAAGAAAGTTTATTTACTTACCCGTTTTATAATTTCCGAAAAAAGTAGCATTTTCCTCGGAAAAAAGAAATATCCCCTCTGCATATAACGATATAATCATGTACACCAACCACTCTAGCATCACTCTAAACACTAATCCAAAGCTTTTTTTTAGCATAAACATTCAATAGTACAAAACCAATAAACGCTACTCAAAAGCTTTTTTTTTTAAGATACTCAATCTAAATATTCAATTTTACAAAACCAACAAATGACAATTTTACCTAAATAAGAAAAGCGGCACACTGAAAAACGAAACTCTTGGAAAAACGAAGAAAATAATCTCTGGAGATTTCGATTTTATCATGTACACCAACCACATCAACACAATTGCAAACCGTACTCAAACGTATTTCTTATGATATTCAACACAAATAATCAATTTAAAATAAATCGCAATTTCACAGAAGAAAAACAACAAACAACGTGTGCGTCCATGCCTGACATATGATGCAATGAAACGGCCTACTGTTGCCAAAATTCAAAAAACAAAAGAAACAAATCGAAATACCAGACTCTTTCTGAAAGGACCTAAGACTACTGTATAAGTAGTCTTAAAAGGACCAAAAAAAAAAAAAAACAGAGAATACAACAATAACATTAAATATAACCCAGATAAGCACAGTGCATTTAACGTCACACTACTACTGCGTTATGGGCGATAATCTCGGAGATTCGCAAGTAATGTTGCATTTAACATCGCACTAGCACTACCCTTCGGCGACAATCTCGGAGATACGCCAGTAAGGTAAGGTGACCATATTTTCAAACACTGATTTGAGGACAAATTACCGTTTGTCCCCAAATCGAAGTAAATGTCGAGGACCTTGAAAACTCTATTTGGGGACTTTTTCGAGGACACGATAGACCAATATCTATATGCATTATTAATAAAAAGAACTCTGATTTATACATTACAAAATGCTTTGAATCACTTTTTTCTATGAAAAATTGCTGAGCCTAAGGTAAGTTTATGCAAATTAAACTATCCCAGCATTATTAAAATAATCAAGTCTATAGAACCCATTTACACTTTATTATGATCAGGCCCTGACTAACGGCAGGGCATACGGGGCAAATGGCCTGGGCCCCCCTTCTGGAAGGGGCCCCCCTACAGACGTATGCAGAAATTCTGCAACCTAAAAAGCTCTTTTGCCACTGCAAGGGGGGCCCCCAGAATAGGCTTGCCCCGGGGCTCCAGGTACCCTAAGTCGGGCCCTGATTATGATGATAGGAGAAAACACAAAATAGCACCATTTCATTTTAATCTTTAGAATCCCCACTCCCTGAAATGCAGAAGTTATTCCCGATTATATAACTAAAGAAATAATTTCATTAAGCAAATTTTATTTTTCACTTAACATAAATCGGGCAAGATAGAATTTATATACTGATTAGTAGTGCATGATTCTTTCTCTGCTCATGAAGTATGAGGGTCTTTATTTCAAAGTTCCGTTGATTTTCAAGATAATCCAATTATTAGAATGTGATTTTGATTGGATTGGAATAGATGGGTTTTACGTCTCATTAGTGCTGTACAATGGGCAATTGGCGACAGTCTAGCACTTACCCCCACAGGTAGTCCGGAGACATGCCATCACAATTTTGATCCTCCACGGAATGGACTGTGATTTTGAAAAAATACACGCAAATATTTAAATTTCGGGACATTTAGCGTCCCCGAGTAGTCAAAGAATTTTTGGGGACAAAAAATAGAAAAGGCCAAAATTCGAGGACAGTCCTCGAATTTCGCGGACGTATGGTCACCTTACAGTAAGGTAGCATTTAACTTCGCACTAGCACTGCGCTTCGGCAACAATCTCGGAGATACGCCAGTAAGGTAGCATTTAACTTCGCACTAGCACTGCGCTTCGGCGACAATCTCGGAGATACGCCAGTAAGGTAGCATTTAACTTCGCACTAGCACTGCGCTTCGGCGACAATCTCGGAGATACGCCAGTAAGGTAGCATTTAACTTCGCACTAGCACTGCGCTTCGGCGACAATCTCGGAGATACGCCAGTAAGGTAGCATTTAACTTCGCACTAGCACTGTGCTTCGGTGACTTTTCGCAGGAATGAGTAATATGCACGTTTGTACGGTCCGCGTATATGAAACCAAAAAAGAAAAAAAACACTGGATACCACACCCGCATTGTGCATGAATGTATAAAACCTACGAAATTTTGTTTTGCAGCAATCAGTAAAATTAAAAAAATCCCTTTATTTTGCTTCGTTACTCATGTCATAAAGCTTTTTCGCCGGAGGGCCCTCCGCGTCCTCGGTGCCTCCCGCTTGTCGTGGACGCGTCCAAGGCACCGAGGACGCGGAGGGCCCTCCGGCGAAAAAGCTTTATGACATGAGTAACGAAGCAAAATAAAGGGATTTTTTTAATTTTACTGATTGCTGCAAAACAAAATTTACTGCTTCATAAAGCTTTTTCGCCGGAGGGCCCTCCGCGTCCTCGGTGCCTCCCGCTTGCAGTGGACGCGTCCACTGCAAGCGGGAGGCACCGAGGACGCGGAGGGCCCTCCGGCGAAAAAGCTTTATGACATGAGTAACGAGGCAAAATAAAGGGATTTTTTTAATTTTACTGATTGCTGCAAAACAAAATTTACTCATGTCATAAAGCTTTTTCGCCGGAGGGCCCTCCGGCGAAAAAGCTTTATGACATGAGTAACGAAGCATTCGTTTTGCAGGGAACAGTAATATGCACATCTGTACGCTCCGCGTACATGAACCCCCCTCCCCCCCAAAAAAAGCACTGCCCCCCCACAAAAAAAACATTGCCCCCTTCCAAAAAATCACTGCTCCCCCCAAAAAAAACACTGCGCCCCCTCCAAAAAAACACACTGCCCCCCACAAAAAAAAATCACTGCCCCCTCCCTCCCCCCCCAAAAAAATCACTGCTCCCTCCCAAAAAAAAAACACTGCCCCCCCACAAAAAAAAAAAAAAAAAAATTCACTGCCCCCCCCCCACAAAAAAAAAACCACTGCCCCCCCCCAAAAAAAAACACTGCCCCCCCCACAAAAAAAAAACTGCCCCCCCACAAAAAAAAAAAGAAAATCACTGCCCCCCCCCCAAAAAAAAACAAAAAAAAATCACTGCCCCCTCCCTCCCCCCCCAAAAAAAACACTGCCCCCCCAAAAAAACAACAAAAAAAAAAAAAAATCACCCCCCCCCCAAAAAAAAATTACTCCCCCCCCCCAAAAAAAAAAAAAAAATCACTGCCTCCCCCACCCCACCCCCCCCAAAAAAAAACACTGCCCCCCACAAAAAAAAAAAAATCACTGCCCCTCCCTCCCCCCCCAAAAAAACACTGCTCCCTCCCCCCAAAAAAAAACACTGCCCCCCCCAAAAAAACAACAAAAAAAACTGCCCCCCCCCACAAAAAAAACCCTGCCCCCCACACACATACAAAAAAAAACCTCCCCCCCCCTAAAAAAAATCACTGCCCCCCCCCCCAAAAAAAAAAAAACACTGCCCCCCCCCCACACACACAAAAAAAAAATTCACTCCCCCCTCCAGAAAAGAAAAAATAAATCACTGCCTCCCCCCCCACACACACACAAAAAAAATCACTGCCTTAAAAGCACATTTTATCCAAATGATGTCCTCCGGACGAAATGTCGTTTTGCAGCGACCAGTAATATGCACGTATGTACGCGGAGCGTACATGAAAACCACAAACAAAACATCACTCTATACCTCACCCGCATTCTGCATGAATCTCTTAAACATACGAAATTTCGTTTCGCATCGATCAGTAAAGCGTACATAAAAACCAAAGAAATATCACTAAATACGTCTCACACAAACTCCATGAATCTTTAAAACGTAGGAAATTTCGTTTCGCATCGATCAGTAACCCGTATATAAAAACCAAAAAAAAAATATATTACTAAATACGTCTCACACAAACTCCATGAGTCTTTAAAATGCACGAAATTCGTTTGGCAACAATAACGCACGCGAAAATCATAGTTTCAAAACATCATGGGGAGGTTACCACATTTCAAACATCGATCGTTCAGCGGCGCATAAACACCGTGGTTACTAAGGTTGGCATCTTTATCCGCGAGTCGCCAAGAAGGACCGTAAAACACATTCCAACCATAAGTTTTTTTTTTTTTTTTTTTTTTTAAATATAAGTTAAAAAAATTAATGTTATGTCTCATTAATTACTAATCCTTTTCAAAAAACATAATTTTATTTGTATTTCAGTTATTATTGGAAATGAAATACTGCATTTTTTGTTAAATCTTTCCAATTTTAAGTTTATAAAATGTAATTAACCAATTTAGTTATACTATTGTCTCTTACATTCAGTAAAATGTTTTTTAAACTAAAACTATAATCTGCTTTCTAAGAAAAAATATGTATTTAAAATCTCGTTTATATTAAGTTAGAATTATGAAATAAAAAATTTAATAAAAGCTATATAGACTTTCTCTCTAATTTAAATATTTTGCTTTTTTTTTTTTTAAAAAAATCATCTGTGATTTATAACTAGAATTGTATAATCTAATGTAAAAGTACAGATATAAGGTAAAGATGGAATAAAGTAAATTCAGTGTAATAAGAATTGATGGCATATGAAAAAAAATTTTACTGTCTATTTTAATGGGATACCATACTTTTGTTTTTGTATCTAAATTTATATATACTTCTAATTTAATTATTTATTTTTAATCCATTTTATAATTATTGAAGCGTGCTTAATGTTATTCCCAATCTTTGATTGTATCAACAGTTCTTAAAAATTTATTAACTCCACTTATACAGTCTTTACTACATCACAAATGTATTCATAAATTTTCCACTATTACAATGCATTTTTTTTTTTAGTTGATTTGTGTTTAATATTAGTCACCAAATGAAAGAACTTTAAGATGTAGTAAGGGTGTTGATACATCTTAAATAAAAAATGAAGATCATTTTTTATCATGTTTTCTGTCTACTTATACGGTATAAAACTATTTATCTGTAAACCAGTTAACGATAATTGCATTTTCCAACAAATAGCTCCCCCCCCCCTACCTAAAATACTAAGACTGTGATATTTTTTTTCTTTTACTAATGTCATTTCTTTAATACAGCCACTATATTTAAAGGAAAAAGAAAATCACAAATTATGGTTTTATAAAATTTAGGCATTATTGTTAATCAAAATATCAATTATTCCTCATAATTTTTTTTATGCTTTTCATATAAGAGCTATAAGTAATAGCCACATTAATTCCTATACTGATTATATCTTGTGTGTGTGTGTGGAGGGGGGGGAGTTAAAATAATTAATACAAAACCTAAGTTATTTTTTAAATATGCTAATAGATATGTGAATAATAAAAATAAAATAATAATTCAGAACATGTGGACATACTTTTATAATGAATTACCTAATTTAAAGGTGCAGAATACATACCTTTTAGATCTTGAGAAACCATCATCACTATCAATTTTTAAATCTTCTTTAGTCTCTGAAGCCAGCAAATAGTCATCTTGGAAGGCGTAAAAGCAATAATATTTAATGCCTTCCAAAATTATATCAACTAGCGTAAATCGTTGTATCTTGATTGTTGAAAAATATCTTCTTCCGATGTAGAATATCAATCCAATTAATCAATTTGGCTTGAGGAGCAATAATCGAAAATCAACAATACACGATAAAATAATGCAGCTTAAAAAAAATGTATTTTACAGAAAAAGTGAGTAATAAAAGATTAAATCCCCATGAATATTTAATACACGTGAAATACATACTACGCAAGCTAGTATTTTTGAATAAATTACGAAGCAAATACTTGTACAAGAAAGAGATTTGAAATCCGAATTCGAAAATGGCGGCGAAAACACGTTACCCACACTAGCGTCTCGCCGCAGCGCCGGCTCCCTACAAAAATGCTAACTGAGCATGCGTACAGACTTGGATTTTTGGAAGTTGTTTCTGATACAGTTTATTATTATTTTTACTTAGCTTAAAAAAAACCTTGAATTACAATACAAATTTAAAATATTTATTTTTATGTTTAAATAGTAAACAAAAATTATTTTATTTAAATTTTAATTATTATTTATACTTGTTTAAATTTGTTAAATATGTTATTTAAATTACTTCTTTTTAAAATTCCTTTAATGCAAAAATGTTTCAAATGACAAAAACATCCTCCCCCCCCCTAAATATTTCTTTCCATATTTATTACAATAATTGCAATTTATGAATTAATAGACTACAAAGAGAATTTGAAAAATAGACCAGGTAAAATGTTTTATTAAAAAATAACAACTTTTTTTTTTTTTTTTTAAGGAAAATTAATAGATAGTTAAAAAAAAATTCTTTATAAACGAAACTGCCATTTTCTTGAAATAACTTCAGTACAAATTTAAATTTATTGCATTTTTATCTATTAAACAGTTTATTTTATTTTACTTAGCTTAAAAAAAGAAAGAAAAAAAAAAACGAAAGAAAGAAAAACGTGGATTGCAATAAAAATTTATAATAGAATTTTTAAATATGTAAAATATTTATTCTTATTTTTACGTTTAAATAGTAAACAAAAATTATTTTATTTAAATTTTAATTATTATTTAAACTTTTTTAAATTTATTAAATATGTTATTTAAATTACTTCTTTTTAAAATTCCTTTAATGCAAAGATGTTTCAAATAATAAAAACTCTCCCCCTTCCTAAATATTTCTTTCCATAATTTATTACAATAACTGCAATTTATGAATTTATAGACTACAAAGAGAATTTAAAAAACTGACCAGGTAAAAAGTTTTATTAAAAAACAGCAACCTTTTTTTTTTTTTTTTTTTTTTTTTTTTTTGTGTTTGTGTGTGTGTGTGTGTGTTAGGAAAATTAATAAATAATTTAAAAAAAAAAAAAAAAAGGTAAAAGAGTTCGTTAAAAACTTAAGAAAAGAGTTCTTTTTTTTATTTAAAAGAGTTCTTTTTTTTATTTAAATTACTTCTTAAAAAAAAAAAAAAGTCTCAACAAACATTTATGAATACATTTTTAAGGAGTTTAGTGCTTTATCTTGGTGCTCAGGGCAGGAGCCTCATGTTCCCGTGCTATAGTCAGGCTTTGACTACAGACGAAAACTTGTTGTCAAAACCTTTTTAATATTTTTTATTTATATGGAAAAAATAAAATAAATAAATAAATAAAAATACTACCAAAATATCAGTTTAAAAAAATTTCTTTTCGAATTTGAAATCCGTATTTTAAACAAATTTCTTATTCTAAATTTATTGCACTGGCAAAGAGATTCTCTCATCTAAGGTGATAGATGGTCGGAGCTAGCTTTGAATCAGGTACACGCTTGTTAACCTAGTTGTGCGACTTTTCCATGGTCTTCTTAGGAACTCGCATTAGAATGTGCTAGGTCACCTTAAAAAGACTGCCCAGAGAACATCTCACTCAGGCCTAATCCCACATTCAGAAATACACTTTTAAAGATTCTGTAGAAAAATTGCTGCCTTGTGCTGGTGCATTCATGTTGCACATTTACCTGTTTTTTTTTTTTTTTTTTTTTTTTTTTTGGTCTGATGGTGAGTCATGCTTTATTAAATTGAAATAATTGCTGAATGCTTTTACAATTTGAGAAGTTTTCTTATTTTCTTCACATTAATTAACTTAAATAACTCTCATAAAAATATTCTTTTAAAATCTTCGCAGGAATTAGTATTAAATAAAAAAGCAAGTCTCTATGTAGTGTATTAATTCATAAATTGCAGTTATTTTAATAAAATATGGAAAGAAATATTTAGGGGGGGGGGGTGTTTTTGTCATTTGAAACATATTTGCATTAAAGGAATTTTAAAAAGAAATATATTTAACAAATTTAAATAATAATTAAAATTTAAATGAAATAATTTTTGTTTACTATTTAAACATAAAAATAAATAATTTACATATTTAAAAATTCTATTATAAATTTTTATTCTAATCCACGTTTTTTTTTTTCCCCCTTAAGCTAAGTAAAATAAAATAAACTGTTTAATAGATTTAATAGATTAAAAAAAAAAAAAAAGGCAATAAATTTAAATTTGTATTGAAGATATTTTAAGAAAATAGCTGTTTCGATTTTAAAGATTTTTTTTTCTTTTAATCATTTTACCTGGTCTATTTTTTAAATTCTCTTTGTAGTCTATTAATTCATAAATTGCAGTTATTATAATAAAATATGGAAAGAAATATTTAGGGGGGGGGGGTGTTTCTGTCATTTGAAACATCTTTGCATTAAAGGAAATTTAAAAAGAAGTAATTTAAGTAACACATTTAACAAATTCAAACAAGTTTATATAATAATTAAAGTTTAAATAAAATAATTTTTCTTTATTATTTGAACTTAAAAATAAATATTTTACATATTTTAAATTTGTAATGAAATCCAAGCTTTTTTTTTTTTTTTTTTTTTTTTCTTAGTTAATTTTTTTAAATTATCTATTAATTTTCCTAAAAATAAAGTTACTATTAAAAAAAAAAAAATAGAAATGTTTAGCGGTGGGGATGTTTTTGTCATTTGAAACATTTTTTGTATTAAAGACTAAAGTAATACACATAACTTAGGAAAATGTGCTAAAGGGGTGATGCCTCGCCAAACTCTGTTTAACTTGCTCGAATCCAAAAACTTCCAAAAATCCAAGTCTGTACGCATGCTCAGTTAGCATTTTTGTAGGGAGCCGGCGCTGCGGCGAGACGCTAGTCGTTACCCACCAAGGGATTACCTCTCGCCTCTCGCCTCGTTGTTTACGATTAGAGAGCGCATGCGCGCGGAATTAAGCATCTCGGCCAAAGAATATCTACTACGCGGTTCTTACGAGCCGTTCAGCCTGTATGTTTGCTTCTCCTTTATGCTTTATTCGCGTCGTCAGATGGCAATAGTTACGCTTTGATAAAGCTTTCCTTCTTCTCGTAGTAGATATTCTTTGGTGGGGGGGTCCTACATGCAGATGATTTTTCTCCTAGTTCATTACTAATAGGGTAAGGGCACCAGTGATTGACACTTTTAGAGCAATCTCTGGTGTTTTTAATGTTCTAGTCATCAGAATATATTTTTAGAAATCTTACATTACATTAAAAGTACATATGGCATAAAAGACATTCAAAACCACATATATGTTAAAATATATACATTTGATAACCATTATATTTTTTTATGAATTTTTATTTGACACACACTCAATGTTTCAGTAATTGACACTGGGAGTTTTTCATTTTACTAGTAATTACTGCCACGTTAATTTTTTTTAAAATAAATTTGATGGCATTGCAATTTGTTGAGCAATTGATCCCATTATGGATTCAGCACCAGTTTAGGTAAAGCTCGTATTAAATATCAAGTTTGGTTAAATTCCTTTTATTGGTTTTGGAGTTACAGAGTCCACAAAGTTTATACTCACTCACTAACATATATAGATGCAGACAGATTGTCGGACATTTTCCAAAAATAATTAAATCATGTTCTGAACATTTCAAAACGTGTAAAACAATCGAAAAATTTCACAAATCCAAAATTTCATTCTTATATACAGTCGGTAACAAAAGTCTCCGAACAGGATTCGATAAAGATTTATTTAACAAAACTGTATTAAGCGTACTTTTTTTATATAGGAATTCTTGCTAGTGTTCGGAGACTTTTGTTACCGACTGTATATAGAAGAAAGTAAAATTAACATAAGATTTATTTGGCTTTTTACTTTTACATTTATAATTTATTTTATATATTTTTAGATTATAATGTGAAAAATTTCAAAGTATAGTTAGTTTGTGGTAAAATGCACAAGATGCCATAAAGATCACCATCATCCGAAGGTGTAGGTGTAGTCGTATTAGGATCCAAGACAGGGAGTAACCTCCGAGGGGGAACTTTCACGGAACCCTAGCGCGTATTTACGCAAGTTTCGAAAAAAAAAACATGGAAAGCTCTAAAGGGCTAAGTCAGTGAGCGCTGTATGTGATTGAATTCAACACACCACGTCTACCAGTTTTGAGAGCAGAATCTCTCAGCCACTGGTGGGGCTCACCATCATCCGAAAAAAACTTATTAATATGAAATTATTCTGATAAAAGCAAATAAAAAAATATACTACTTTACATTTTAAAATAATATAGTCTTTGATGCTATATTTTATAACTTAATGTATTCTGATATAGAGCTCAATAATTACCTACAAAATTAATTAAACTCGTTTAACATTACCATCTGCATCAATTTATCTTTAAAATTTATTAACATACCATTTAAAATAGTTATTGTTCACTTCCCGGCAATAACTTCAGAGAACTACTCATATAATTAAAAAAAAATATAAACTTATTTAAAAATGACTTAATTGAATTTTTTGTCATTGAACATCATTTAGATAGCGTTGTAATTTTAATACTGTTGTGAACAAAACTTTGTACTGAAAATATATTTCCTGAAGATTCAGAAATGTATCCCATTAACGTACTAGCGTTAGTCTTCTGGAATATACTGTATTAGGAGCTGATGCATGGGATAGAAGAAATCGATCACAATATCAAACATTTATTAAAAATGTGTTTGTATTTTTAAAACTAATATTAATGTGGAAGGTTAAGTGAAAAATGCTGTAAAATTATGACTTTATTAAAATAACTGGTTTTATGTGACTCTACTTTGTGCCCCGTTGGGGAAGTCTTCCTTATATTCCATTATGGAGTGAGTAGGCCAAAATATCTTGTAGCCGGGTGGGCCAAACTGAGCCAGTCCGCCCCTGTATAAAGATATTTGTCAGGTTTTCAGGTCATAGATCTAAAAATCTTACATTATGAAAGGGTAAAAGTCTTCATTGAAATAATGAAAGGAATTTCTTGAAGTATTTTTTTTCCATCCCTTACGAGGCGCCACCAGTGGCCAAAAGGTTCTGCTCTCGAAAGTATCAAAAGAAAAGTGCCTGGTTCGAAACCAGGTCGCGCTTATCGGCCTAGCCGTACCGAGTTATTCGTGATTTTCTCCGAAATTCCCTTAAATACGGACTAGAATTTCTCAGGAAACCCCCAAGAAGGGCACTCCACCTAGGTCTAATACGCACGTGTAGTGAATCCGTCTTTACACCTACTTCACCTGACCATCAATTTCACAGGTTTTCAGTTCATGAATTTAAAATTTTTGTACTATAAAAGGGAAATATATATATATATGTTCTATAAGAAATGGTTGCAATTTGTCCAAATTATCTAAAATTATTTTTTACGAGATTTTAAATTCATTTTTACTTCACATATGAAGCATTCATTTCATTACTTTTCTTTTCCTTCCACATAAACATAATTAGTTTCAGAAAAAGAGAAAAAAAAAGTAAATGTCTTAATGATTTTGTAAGGAAATATTTTTATTCATCTAACTTTCCCGAAAGGTTCTGCTGACAAACCTGGGAGACGAGAAGTGCCAGGTTCGATTTCAAGTAGCAGTGTCTGGGAGGTTTTTTTTTTTTTTTTTTTTTTTTTTTCGAAATTCGCGTCAATACGGATACGAGCTTTTATAAAGACCCCCAAGAAGGCCATGCCACCAAGACTGAGGAAACTCGTCAATCGGCCTTAACACCTACACCACCTCACCATCAATTGCACAGGTTTTCAGTTCATGAGTTTAAAATTCTTACATTACAAAAGAAAAAAATTCATGCAGAAATGCTCTGTAGGAAATGGTTGCAATTTTTCTAAATCACATAAAATTATTCTATACAAAATTCTGAATTCATTTTTGCTTCATATACGAAGCCTTCATTTTGTTATTATTTTTTTTTTCCACATAAACATAATTTGTTTGAAAAAAAAATTAATGTCTTTATGATTTTATAAAGAAATATTTTTCTACTCTACTTTGCTGAAGGATTCTGCTAACAAAGCTGGCAGACGAGAAATGCTGGATTTGAGTCCAAGTAGCGGTCTGTAGATTTACGTAGTTTTTTCCGAAATCCGCGTAAATACTTGTTAGGAGTTCATAGAAAGACCCCACGAAAGGCATGCCACCAAGACCGAGGAAACACCGCGTAGTCAACCGGCCTTAACACTTAAACCACCACACCATCAATTTCTCAGGTTTTCTGCTCATGGGTTTAAAACTTTTATATTCTAAAAAAAAAAAAAAAAAAAAGCAAAATTATGCAGTACGCATTGATTAGTAACACTTTCCAATTGTACGTACTTGCTGTATCGTATAACTTTGAATATTCTTTGATTATGTTATCACACAACAGACAGACAGAAGGACTGAAAAGCATACAGATAGACTAATTGAAAGTAAAATCACTCTAGACATTTTGAAAAGTGTTAAAAAGGCTGAACAAAAAAAAAAAAAAAAAAAAAAAAAAATTAATAATAAATAAATAAATAAAATACAGCCGTTAGATTATAATTGCAGCGCTTAATCTATCTGAATATTTTAGTGTACCCCTGTAAATCTGAAGGTTAATCATATTATATTCCATACAAAACATTATTTTAGAATATTAACGACGAAACATCTAACAGGGAGGAGGTGCCGCTCACCGCTCTAGGAGCAGATGCTAGGCCCCTCTTCCGGAGTTTATACTCTAAAAAAAATTACAAAAGCCGCTAGAGACAGGTCTCCCACGCGACAAGGAGCGGCATGTTCTATGCTGGTAGAAAAGTGACAAGTGGCTTAAAGATATTTGGTAGCAAGGTATTATTGAGAGTTCATGAGAAAAAATTGGTGCTCGGAAAGTCTTTATAAATTTTTGTGCTGTGAAAGTCTATGAAATCCTTTTCGAGAATGGGCAACGTTGTAGTTAATTTAAGCAGGAAAACTAAGTGTTATATGTGCCGGGCTGTCCCCCACGCGACAAGTGGCACCATAATAACTATTAAGCTGGGGTCAATTAACTGGGAGGTTCTTTTATGTTGATTTTGAGAAACAAGACAATAGGCTGCAGTTGTTGATGGCGATATTTATGTTGTGTTGAAATGTCCCGCAGCACAAGATTGATGAAAAGATGATTTTGTGAAGGTTCGATGACATATAGATTAAGCAGATGTGAGATTAATCTGTGAGATTAGTCATATTCATAAGAAATTCAAATATATTATTTAGTTTAGAAAGCAGGCTTTTTCTATTGAGGATATTAAACAGCCAATCGGCTGGCCTGGGAGTGGGATTTCTTAAGTGGAAGGCAGAAGTTAAACTACAGTAGTAATAATAGTGATTAGGAGTTCCCTCCTCCCCGCAAGGACACAGAGGAGAGCGTCGGCAATGAAATCTGTATAAATAGGATGGAAATGGGCCATGACCTGTCAGAAAAGCAGTCGTGGGGGGGGGGGGAAGACACCAAGAATTTAAGTTTACGAGTGGGATGAGATTAAAGGTGTATCTTCCCTTTGGAGAAGTATCCCACAGTTCCTGCCAATCTCTAAGTAATTGTTCTTTTAATACGTGTTTAACGTATGAGGGAGGGGCAGGGAGTGAAAAATCTATTGAATTGTTTTCGGTGGCTGCCTTGGCCAGTGAATCAGCAAGTTCATTGCCGAGAACTCCCCTGTGGGCAGAAACATGTGCCAGGGAGAGATGTTTAGCCAGATTAATAAGTTTTGATTTAATTGAGATAACCTGTGGATGTTTACTCCTGTGGCGAGCAATGGCTAGCAGACCTGACGGACTGTCACTGAAAATATTATGGGAGGGATAGTTATTAATATTAGCCACAACCCCGTCTATGGCCATTTGGATCGCTAATAATTCCGCTTGGAAAACAGAGTTATAGTTGGCCAGTCTACCCGCCCACTGATGGACAACCGAACCATCGGTCATCACACAAAAGGCCGCACCCACACCATGGTCCGTTTTGGAGCCATCAGTGTAGATAGCCACAGGAGCAGAAGGAGAAAAGCTATTTTTGTTAAAATTTACTATTTGTGAAGCAACATCTTTGCCGGGATGAATATTCCAACTATTGACTGTGGATTGTATTTCTGTGTTTGGAAAAAGGGTTTTTGCCAAAGAAATATTTTTTAACTGAAGAATGTTTGTTTTTAAGTATGTCTGTTGAAGCTGAAGATGGACGTGGGGAATGCCCGTAACAGCAGTGAGGGCGTCAGTGGAGATTGTTCTATATCCTCTTGATAACTGGAGGAGGAAGTTCCTCTGGATTGAGTTTAAGTTTGTCTGAGCAGCAACCGACAGGTGAGACCCCCCCCCCAAATGCCAGCCCCGTAAGTTAATATTTTTTCTATTATTGTTGAGTACCATATTTTAAGAAAGGAGGTGGAGATTCCCCACCTCCTTCCAACCATTTTAGCTGCATTGTGATAGTGTGTGAGAGTTTTCAATTTAAGTTCTTTAATGTGGGCTAGCCATTTGAGACCCCTGTCGACCGTGTTGCCAAGGTCCTTGATATGAGGAACATGTCTGACACGACACTGACGCCGTCAATTCTCATCACAGGCATTCCTTTCAATTGTCTTGGGTGAGAGAATGTTAAGGCCTGTGTTTTACCTGGGGAGAGGGATAGATCTAGTTGTTTTAGAATATTATTGAAAAGAGAGAGAGCCTCCTGGGCCTGAACCTCCAGATCTTTTCTAATTCTGCCCGAGAGGAGTAACGAGAAATCATCTGCGTATGCGTAAGTTTTGAAACCCCCAGAGTTCATGCGCAGCAGGATCTTGTTTGCTATGAGGTTCCAAAGAGTTGGTCCTAGGCATGAGCCCTGAGGGCAGCCTTTTGATTGAGATCTTTCTGAGTAGCCGTTACCCCAATTAATTAGAATTTTTCTATTGGAAAGGTAGGAAGCAATGATTCCCGCTATATTGCCAGGGCAGTTGAGATCGCGTAGAGTATTGAGAGGAGAGTGTGGGGCCACTCTATGTTATCGAAAGTACCTTTAATATCGAGGGAGATGAGAGTGGTGTATTCTTTAGCACTTGCGTTGAGGGCGCAGGAACTCCGGATTTGTTCCAAAAGCATTTCGCACGATCTGCCCTCTCTGAACCCAAATTGGTGTGTATGCAGTAAATTATTGGTTTCTAAAAAGTAATTTAATCTAGTAACGATGAGTTTTTCAAGTAGTTTTCCTAGAGTGGGCAAAAGACAGATTGGTCTATATGAAGTTGGCTCAGAGGGGAGCTTCCCCTGCTTCAGAAAGTACACCACCTCTCCTTTTCGTAGAATTATTGGAAAATATTGGAATTTAAGACAGAGGTTTGTCCTGTCAGTAATGATTTGGGGAATTGTGTAGAATGTATGTCTAAGTATTTTAAAGTCTATATGATCTGGACCTGGCGCTTTCTTAACATTGAAACTGTGCAGAGTAGTCCTAACCTCAGGCTCCGTGAAAGGGTCATCCGAGGGAGCTGAGAAGGGAGAATGATTGAAATTAGGGTATTTACTAGATGGAAAAAGAATGCTCGTGATATATTCTAGGTTATTACGTTTTGAGGATCGAGCTGGAGGCCGTTGAAGTTTCAGCTCTGTGGGGTAAAATATTTATTGGTGAAGAATTTTTGAGCGGTGTCGAATTTATTGGTTTGTGTGGAGCAAAACTTTCTCCGTGCGCAAGTTTTAGCAGTATTTACCTGTTTTTTGAACTGGGCCGAGAGTTCTTTAATCTTTAGTTTTTGTTGCGGGTGTAATGTTGGGTCTAGATATTTTAATTGTCTCTTAAGCGCGGTTAGCTGGTTACGCATGGAGCGTAGCTGGGGGGACCAGAAGTTGTAGGCGAACTGCCTCCCCGATTTTTTGAGTCTGAAGGCAGAAGAGGCGGCTGAATGTATGTGATTTGATTAAGTCAGAAGTTGCGCGCTCTAGTTGATTAGTGTTTGTTACTGAAGACATTGTATTAAGTAGAGAGGAAGTATTAATTTTGAGTTGTTTTTTGAATTTATTAAAATTACCATGTGCGGTTGCAAATCTTTTAGAATAAGTGGTTGAGGGAGTCGAATTTAATGAGTAAGTAATATATTTATGATCAGAACTATTGTGGATATCCAGGACTGACCGGTCGTTAATGATTGCAAAAGTTTTAGGATTAACAAGGGTAAAATCTGGCCAGCCCTTGGCTTCATTTTTTTCGAAAGTTGGCTGGGAATTTTCAATATTGGCTAGACAGAGATTATTTGAAGCTATGAATTCAATTAGGCTGCTCCCTCTAGCGTCCTCACGCGGTGAACACCATAATGGGGAATTCGCATTGAGGTCGCAGCCACAGAGAAAAAGAGATTTTTGAGTGATGAGAAATTGCCATTCTTGCAGACATTCCTCGAAATCAGAAGAGAGGACAGCGTAGGAACTGCCAAGGATCAGTTCGCCTTCAAGTGTAGTCAAAGTCAGGAAGACACAATGCTCCCCAGTGAAAAGATTAACGAAACATCGTCAATTTCCGAGAGATTCTGCTCTCCACAGAAGAGAAGTGCTGGGTTCGATTCCAAATCGCGATCGACGGCTTAGCCATTAAGGGCCATATTCATCAACTTCTTAACACTCGGATTAAACCTCGGATCAGCGGTAATCGCTCGATCATACGAAAATCGGTATTCTCCAACGAAAATCCGCAGTTCACTGGCTACTTTAATACTTCGTTTTTGATCCTCGAATATCGGAGGATTAACAGAGTTAATTCTTGGATCTTTTCGTAACGCATGCGCACTCCGCAGCTCAGCTTCGTAAACAAATAACAAACATGACTGACGTTGACGATCTATTCTCACTAGATGATATTGAAAGCTTAAAACTATTGGAAACATTTGAAAGAAGGAAAAGGACGGTGCATCAAATTAGAGTAAATGATTTGGATTCTTTGGATAATGTGTCATTTCGATATCGCTATCGATTAAATAAAGATTCCGTGGAATTTCTAAAACGAATGTTAGATAATAGGCTGTCATCTGCCACAGAAAAGAATAATGTATTAACTTCGGCAGAAAAAAAAAAAATTAATAGCTTTAAGATTCTGTTAATCATAACAATCAAAATTTTAAATCGTAGCGTAAACAGTTGTCGTCTGCGTGATTATTCTTCTTAAAAATGTTCTAAAGTAAAATTGATTCTTAATCCGTGCGTAAACAGAAGCGAAGTAAACAAGAGTATCAGTGTTGCCAATTTGCTTTTTACCCTTTCTAATCTTCTAATCCTATTGATTAGTTAATTGAAGCCGAATGGTGAATAAATGCTATCTTCGTTCTTGGCCAATCAAGACGAAGCTTTTATTTCTCTTCCAGTTAATCCATGGATCACGTAATCGGCTGATGGTGAATACCGTAGGAATTTAATCCAGTGTTAGCTTTGATTCTCGGATTTGCTGATCCATGGTTTAATCCTCGATCAGTGAAGTTTGGTGAATACGGCCCTAAGAGTTGTCTATGGTTTTTCCTAAATCGTGGGTAAAGACGGTCTAGGATTCCTTGGAAAGACCTTCAACAAGGTCATTCCACCATTGACTCGTGTAGTTAAACGGCCTTAACACCTACACCACCACACAATCATGTCATCAATTTCACAATCATGCCATCATTTTTTGTTCAGGGGTTAAAACATTCTCACATTATTTATAAAAAAAAAAAAAAAAAACTTTTTCGATATTGTCCGTTTTGATACTGATTATTATTAATTTTCTTTTCTTTTCTTTTACTTTACTTTCTAAGAAATGAAAAAAACAGAAAAAACGATTTTGATGAAATTCTGCAAACGCGGAATTTAGTTTAGCACGGAGGACAATTTTTTTTTTTTTTCAAATTATAACATAATTTTCAAATTATTCAATTATATTTTCAGCAAATTTTCGATTTCGATAAATATCCGAGTGTCCTAAAATTGGTATCGTAAAAATCCGTAGATTGAAACTAATAGTCCTCCATCCTAAAATAATAATAATAATAATAATAATGAAAAGAAATGAAGAAAAGAAAAAGAAATAAAGAGATTATTTATATATGTAGAAACGGTTTTAATTTTTCCAAATTGAATCTTTTAAAAATATATTAAAAAGGAAAAAGAATGAAGTAAAATAGAGTATGACTATTTTGGAAAGTATAGAAATTATTTTAGACTTTTATTTACTAAAGATTTTCACATTTTAAAAGCTAAGAAAAACTTGGGTTAACTTTAATTAACTGAAAAAAAAAAAAAAAAAAACTTTTTAAAATAGTGATTTGCTGCTTTTTATCATTTGATTAAACTCGGTGACACTCTTGAAAATTGGTGTTATAAATTTTCAATTTAGAAAGGTTATAGGAAAAAAAAAATTCTAACAGCTAAAAAATGCAAATTTGTTTTTATACAAAATTTGAAGTCATTTTTAGTTTCGCGTATATCCTTCTTCATTTCATGATTTATTTTTTATTATTATTATTATTTATTTATTTTTTTATTTTTTTTTTTCGTATAAAACATAATTAGTATGGGAAAAATAAAAAAAGTAAGTAAGTAAGTTCCTCGGTAATTTTGCAAATATTTTCCCACTAAATCCCACCAGTGGCCCAGAGGTTTTGCTCTCGGGGACGGCAGACGGGAAGTGCCGGGTTCAATCCCAGACCGTGCTCGTTCATCTGCTTAACTGTTCGGAGTTTTCTGTAATTTTCTCCGAAATTCGTGTAAATGTGGACTAGGACTTCCATGGAAAACACTCCAATTTGGCCTAGAATCTTCAGGTAGTCATTATTCCTTAACACCTATACCATCAATTTCTCAAGTTTGGAGTTTATAGATTTACCCACGGTAGGCATTCCACCTAGGACCTTCGTGCAGTCGATTGGCCTTAACATCTTTACTATCAATTTCATAAATTTTATCGATTTAAAATTCTTATGTTCCAAAAGGAATAATTTCTCAAAAAAAAAAGAAAGGAAGGAAAAAGAAAAGGGAAAAAGAGATAAAGAAAAGTATGTAATAATAAATTATATATTTTAATGGTATTTATAATAGTAAAAATATATAAGAAATGGCTGCAATTCATGCAAATAATCTAAAATTAAATCTTTAAAGAATGGAAATTAGAAATAGAAAGGAACAAAATACAGTATAAGTATTTTGGAAAGCATAGAATTTTTTTTATAATTTTTATTGATTATTTTATTATTATTATTATTATTTATTTATTTTTAACATTTTAAAAGCTAAGAAATTTGCGGTTTTTAATTAATGAATTAAAAGTAAATCTATTAAAATAGTGACTTAAATGGCTGTTTTTTATAATTTAATTAAAATCAGTGACATTCTTAAAAATTAGCGTTTAAGCTTTTGAAGCAAAGTTGGAAATATCAGAACAATTAGCTTTAGCATGGAAATATAATGAAAATTTGTTTTATACAAAATCTTGAAGTCATTTTTACTTCATATATAAAAATATCTCTTTAATCAATGTAGCCGATAGCAGGGGCGTAGCAATTCCAAAATCATGGGAGGGTCTCAAAAAATGTCATTTTAAAAATGACTGAAAATTATTATCAAGAAAATCAATTGATAATTAAATATAAATTAATATTGACTAATTATTAGTATTAATTACAAAATATCGTTAATTAGGAACATTTATAAGATTTTAATTTAGCTTTTAAATGGGGGATTTTTCATATGCCATTAAAATGAAATATTGTGATAACCAATGGGGAGGGTGGCTTAAGCCCCCCTCAGACCCTAATTTTCCTACGCCCATGGGGCCCACCAGCGGCCGAGCGGTTCTGCGCTCAAAGCTGGTAGACGTGAGGTGCCGGGTTCGATCCCAGGTTGCACTCATCGACCTAGCCGTTCGGAGTTTTTCCGTAGTTTTCTCCGAAACCTGCTTAAATACGTCCTAGGACCCCTTAGAAAGACTTCCACTGAAGGCACTCCCCCTCAGGTCTAGGGCCCTAGAGTAGTCAATCGGCCTTATTCCCAAGCACCAACACCAAATAACAATATTCGGAAGCATTTATAAATGCAAAAATGTTAAGAAATTATCTAAAAAAACTAAACTTATATTCTAGTCCGGTCAATTTGGACAATTGAAATAAAGAAAATTCCGACAGAGCCAAATTTCCGTAGAGACCTTAGGTTCACCACAAAGAATAAGGTATCAAAAGTCCCCATCGGTCCCATGTGTGCTAAGGGACTTATTCGGGCCCCAAGGTCAAAATTTTGGGTTTTTTGGATTTTTCTCGAAAACGGTAAGTTTTATCGAAAAAGTACCTCAGAGTAAAGTTGTAGATTTCAAAATTCTCTATAAAAATGGTCCTTATGATTTTTTCTCTAAGACCCACCATTTCTACATGTGTGCTAAGGGACTTATTCGGGCCCCAAGGTCAAAATTTTGGGTTTTTTGGATTTTTCTCGAAAACGGTAAGTTTTATCGAAAAAGTACCTCAGAGTAAAGTTGTAGGTCTCAAAATTCTCTATAAAAATGGTCCTTATGATTTTTTCTCTAAGACCCACCATTTCCCAGATATTGCGCTTGTACGAATCACGTTCTACATAATATGCACACATTTCCACACCACCTGTGAGGTAGTGTACTCGGCGCGTTTTTTTAACGTGGTTTCCCCGGTAGGCCTATTCCACGAACCTGTATGACGTTATTTTCAGGAAAAATAGTTATTTAATAGTATGAAAATTATTGATATTGGTTATTGAGTTTAACTGTCGTTCGAATGTTTTTTTGTTACTTTAATCTGACTCATACTCTTCATACTCAACTTCAACAATCATGTTTTCTTCTTCTTCTTCTTTTTCTTCTTCTTCCTGTTGCTGAATGTTCAAAAATTGTTCAAATGAAGATGAATCAGTTGTCTCTTCATCAAAATCACATGAATCTTCCTCTCTTGTATTTAATTGAACATTCGAACACGATAGACCTTGGCAATTGATACACGCTGGAGAACGCTGCACCCCTATTTTTTTACAGCCACATTTGGCATTACAACCTTTCTTGCACTTGCAAAAAATAGAGTTAAGATGTTTTTCTGGAGCAGGGGGCAGTAAAGTTTTAATCGGTTCCAAAGTATTATTTATCAATTTCCAACCCCAGTCTTCAGGGTTCAGTTGATTGCCTTGCCATGTCTGAACTTGATAGCATACTCGAAACAAATGTTGAATAGCAGATGCCGATGTTGGAGGAAGACAAGATAGTTGTACTTTCTTTTTGTTTCGTGTATTTTTTACAAATGTTAAATATCTGTACTTATCTATGCAATCAATTTTTTTTGGAGCTCCATAAACCTCAAGAAGAAACCGAATTCCTTCAGTAATTAGTATTTGAGGTGGAGAATTAATTTCTGTAAATACTTTTGCGCAGTCAATCAAATCTTTTTTTTCAAATGATTTTAATACTGGATTTTTGCCCCTTCTGAACATTGCTGACGTAGTATCGCAGCCGGTTATCGCATGTAAAAATAAAATATAGTTTTGGCATTTTGGATAAGCTAATAAACTTTTAGAAGAATATATTTCTGTGCGTTGTTGCGCCTTCCCAGGTTTCAGAAAGTAAATAATTTTATCAGATGGAGTCCTTGCAGTGAGTAGTACTAACAAATCAAAATCTTCGCCCACTACAATAGTTGTGTTTCTTGCATTAAATATTTCTATTGCTGTTTCAATTATGAGGACATCGGCGACATTCGGAGCTTGTTTCACGGCAATATTTTCAGCAGTTAATTTGTTACTCAACATAGAAATAAATCGAGATTTATTATTAATGTTTGCAAAAAATTGTTGTTGGTTTACTGGAACTGTCATAAATTCATCAAACATTATGTCGGAACCTGAGGATGTTTTTGTAGTACGACGACGTTGTTCTGCAGCTTTTATGTTCTTTGTTGTGTCACTATAGCCATCAAATACTACTTGTAATAAATACGTATATTTACTCGAACTGCACGTTTAACACTAAAAGAAACAGGTACGTGAACGACACCACACGGACAAAAGAATAGCAAGATGTTATTCAAGGCCATACAAGTAGAGGGGATACTGTAAGGGACTGGCGGTCTTTTGAGAGTATATTTTCTTAGAATAGTATAATGTATACATGAAAGAGACACAAGTAGGCATTTTTACTTGCTTGAGTACCTGAATATGTATATACGTGGCATATGTGTGCATATTATGTAGAACGTGATTCTTACAAGCGCAATATCTGGGAAATGGTGGGTCTTAAAGAAAAAATCATAAGGACCATTTTTATAGAGAATTTTGAAATCTACAACTTTACTCTGAGGTACGTTTTCGATAAAACTTACCGTTTTCGAGAAAAATCCAAAAAACCCAAAATTTTGACCTTGGGGCCCGAATAAGTCCCTTAGCACACATGTAGAAATGGTGGGTCTTAGAGAAAAAAATCCTAAGGACCATTTTTATAGAGAATTTTGAGATCTACAACTTTACTCTGAGGTACTTTTTCGATAAAACTTACCGTTTTCGAGAAAAATCCAAAACCCCCAAAATTTTGACCTTGGGGCCCGAATAAGTCCCTTAGCACACATGGGACCGATGGGGACTTTTGACACCTTATTCTTTGTGGTGAACCTAAGGTCTCTACGGAAATTTGGCTCTGTCGGAATTTTCTTTATTTGATCACTATTTTTATGTCTAAATTGACCGGACTATTCTTAAAAGATGAAAAGGGAAGAAACAAAATAAAATATAATTATTTTGGAAATCATAGATATATATTTTCCTAATTCAGATAAATGAGAAAACGTGAAATAAATCTATCCGCGATTGTAATGAAATGCTCGCCCTCTGGTGGGCTAAGGTGAAATTACAATAACCATGCTTTAATTCGGCCTTCATCAAGCCGCCATTGCTTGCCGATGTTTAGTTTCACATATATTTATTGAATAAAAATGAATAAATCTGGTAAAAATGATAACACATACTGTTGTGTGCTACAGTGTAACTCCAAAGGATCAAGAAATCCAGAATTAAGCTTCCATTTATTTCCAAATGACAAATTTAAAATTTCAGTTGCTTCGGCTAATGGAAGTAAAGAATTAATCAGATGATTTGAAACTAATATTTGTTCAACTTCAGTTAAAAATCTACTTCCGATCGAACTTTGAATAAACTGAAATATTTTTTTCCAAAACCAATAAATTTTCCATGATGTAATGGCGGAGAAATTATAGTACGAATATTAAGTAGAATAACAAAAAGAACAATATTAAATACACGTGGCTATTATATTTACTAACAACAAAAGCTGAAAAAGCGCCATCTATCGATCTTTACAAACGCTGATAGTATTTCAAATACATTTGAAATATTTAGTTATTTTATTCATTTAGAATTGTAAATATATCTTATAATCAATACTGCCAGACTGAGGGCAATCATTAGACAATCATCACGATTAAAATTTAGTGGTATTTTGCCTCTACTTTATATACATGAAGGTAGAAAGAGAAGGAGAAATATCTCCAATGGCGTTTCAGAGTCAAAACCGGTCTTAATATTCATTTCGCCGCATCGTGGCGATAGTATCGGTACCTGCGTCCTTTTAACTTTGTTTGCATACGAAATCTTTATTATTTTGTTTATTAAATTAATATTTTTAGGTAATATCAGCTCAAAAATACTAAGTAATTATTCACAGAAGTTACGGTGCAGACAGACAAGTCATAAACACTTTTCACCTCCGTTAGAAAATATTATTTAAAAAAAAAAAAAAAAAAAAAAAAAAAAAAAAAAATTAAGTTTTTATTAAGGGGGAAAAATTGTTTAACTGATTTTTTACTTACTTTTTTTTTTTTTTTTTTTTTTTTTTTAAATTTTGCTTATGTGTGTGGACATATTAATAATTATTTAATAAATTTAATTATTTAATTTAAACACATCATTTAATTTTATACATAGTCATTTTAATTTACTTTGATTTAAATTAATTTAAAGCATGTTTAATTTATATTAAACATAAGTAAACGATTTATTCTCTTATTTAAAATATATTAAAAAAAAAAAACTTAAAATACTTTTTAAATTACCACAAACTAATAATAATTACTATCAGAAAGCTATATGGATAAACAATATAAATTTGAATAATTAAAATTATTTAGAATTGTTTTCCAGAACTAAGATTTTCTCTATTAAAAGACCATTATGTAAAGGTTCAATACTTGAAGGGATAGTTGGTGTCCTTTTTAGAAAAGTTTTGCTGTATTTTATTGCCTAGTGATACATTTTTTATTAAAAATAAAATAAAATAAATTTACTCCCCACCAATAGCCGAGAAGTTTTGCTCTCAAAGCTAGAAGATGGAAAGTACCGGGTTCGATCTCATGTAGCACTTGCCAGTCTAGCCGTTCGGAGTTTTTCGTGGTTTTTTCCGAAATTCACAGACTGGAACCACCTAGAAAGACAACCACCAGAATCCATCTTCCCTTATGCACAAGTCCCTAGTGCAGAATATAGGCCTTAACCTGAATATCATACCATACCTGTAATTTTTATCAAAATATTTTCACAATTAAATGAAACATAAATAAACGATTTATTCTCTTATTTAAAATAAGTTTTAAAAAATCTTAAAAAGCTTTCAAAATTACCATACCACACACTAATAATAATAATTATCAGAATGTTATATAGATAAACAATGTGAATTTGAGTAATTAAAATCATTTAGAATTTGTTTCCAGAATTCCGATTTTGTCTATTAAAAGATAACCTGTGTAAAGGTCCAATATTTGAAAGTACGATTGGAGGTCTTCTTAGGAAGGTTTCGCTGTATTTTATTGCCTACCGATAATTTTTGTGATAAATTTAATTTTACCCGAGCGTTGCTGCTATCGAAGCTAGAAAACGGGAAGTACCGGGTTCGATTCCATGTAGCACAGGTCAACCTAGTCCTTAGGAGTTTTCCGTGGTTTTCTTCGAAATTTGCATTAATACGAGCTAGAACCATATACAAAGGCCCCAATTAGAAAGCATCTTCCCTTACATCCAGATCACTGGAGCAGACAATAGGCCCTGACCCAAATACCATATCTGTAATTTTTATGAAAATGTTTTTACATTTGAATAAAGCATAAGTACTTTAAAAAGGAATATAAAAATTTATATAATCAATAATTTATCACAAAAATAATAATGAAATGTAAACAAAACTGAATATGATATAAATAATATTGAAAGTTTAACAATTTGTTCTAGTACGAAATTTTTTTTTTTTTCAGAAACAAAATTATTCCTGAAAAGTTTTCATGATTAAAACAAATTAATATTAATGATTGTCAGAAAAATATATCGAAAAATTATGCAAATTTGAATAGTTAAAATAATTTAGAATTTGTTTTATGAATTAACATTTTTTGAACCTCTATTAAAAGGCCACCTCTGTATAGGTACAATATTTAAAGGTATAGTTGATAGCCGTTTTAGAGAGATTTTATCGTATTCCATTTTTAATCAATAATTTTTGTGATAACTGTAATTTTTGTACCCTACCAGTGGTCGAGAGGTTCTTCTGTCGAAGCTGGAAGGTGCCGGGTTCGATCCCAGTTAGCACTCATTCATTTAGCTGTTCGGATTTTGTCGTGGTTTTCTTCGAAACTCGCATAAATATGTGCTATAACCCTTTTGAAAAGACCCATCCCCCACCGAGGGCATCTCCCTTAAAAAGAATTCTCTATTATAGACAACTGGTCTTAAACCGAATACCATACCATAACGTTTATTGATATATTTTCACATTTAAACAATGTGGTGTGTCACTCACACCTTTCTCTTACCCTGAAATTTAATGCTATAAATACAGGTTTGAGATTTAGAGGTAAGATAACGATGTTATGTAAACCTATGTGAAACAATTCAAATTAGGCTTCGGGAGAGTTTTATATGATAATTAGTTCTGTGTGAGGGGGGCTACCACTCCCCCTCAACCCCCCGTTTCATTAATGCACCTACATTTATATAGAATTTAATTCGGTTATTAAAAAATAATTTACTAATATTATTATTTAGGAAAAAAAAAAAAAAAAAATCTTTTATGATAATGCAGACGATTTCTATATTAGAGAAGTAGTATAACACCAAATATAGAAAAAAGTCCACTTTATTCTCAATAATAATAATAATAATAATAATAATAATAATAATAATAATAAAAAAGACTTTTTTTTTTTTTTTTTCGTTAAAAGTAAAAAAAAAATCGATAACTTTGTTTTAAATTATCGCAGATCGATGGTTCAACCACTCGTTTTAAAGGTATTGACGAACTCTTTTAAAAGATACCCATCATGAAAATTTACTCTCCTCGAGGGGGAACTTCCTCCCCAGAGGGGGAGGTGAGGTTCCTACATACACAATTTTTTTTCCCTGTTGACTATCTCTATTACAAAAAATATATATTTGTTTCGTTTGGTTTAGTGCAGTCTATAGTTGTTAAACTCTACTTACCTGCAATATCCTCCATAGACGTAATGTATTTGAATGCTTTTGAGTGTCCCTGTACATGGACCATTTGCTTGATCTTAACGAAAAGTTTAGTGTAGCATCCTTATATGATACACATCTAGAATACCAAGTGTGAATTTTCTTCCATAATTTGTTTTTGAGATATGCGATATGCTGATAACAGACAGACACACAGACACACACACAGACATACACACAGACACATACACAGACATACACACAGACCATTTGCTAAAAACATGATTTTCATATTCAGATGACCTCAAAACGTGTAAATATAACAAAATCTCGCGTTCGAAAATTTGACCCAAAAACAATACTTTCTCGAGAAAGTAATAGAATATATATACGTACGTAAAAAAGGAATAATAATAATAATAATAAAACACATTACCAATAACTCACGATAAAAATATCACTAAGCTAAAATTTGTGTTCTGTTTGGTACATGAAATATATTTTGAAAAGATTTCAAAAATAAAACAAGTTAATATTAATAATTATCAGAATGCTGTATAGATAAATTATGCAAATAGGAATAGCTAAAATCATTATTTAAAGCTACAGTTTAGGGCCTTTTAGAGAGGTTTCACTGTATTTCGTTTCTAATCGATAATTTTTATTAAAATATTTTCACATTTACGTGACACATAAGTACTTAAAAAAAAAAAAGCAAAGCAAGGAAAAATAACCAATTTTTTTACTTATGTTTTCGTTAAGTAACTTTAAAATTAAAACCTCTTGACTAATATAGCAAAAATTTTTTTTATTACCTGAGAATGATAATTTTTTAAAATTAATAATTTCACGCGAAAATACAGAATATCTTTACATAACAAGGTATATGAATTCGTATTCTGTGTTAAAAACAGAAATATTAATATATTATTCTTATTTAAGAAATAGAACGCTGCCGTGGTAGCCTGGTCGGTAAGAGCAGCGAGTTCGTGTTCGAAAAATTGCGGGTTCGGTCCTCGAGCTGGCCGAAAACCGTCATGTACGCTAATGGCGACTGGTGCACGTGAAATTCCGTCGTGGTCGCAAAGTCCTCCAAGTTCCCATGAAAAATTATACCTCTGGGGGTACCGGGACATGGGTTTAACTCGCTCTGATCCGGATCAAAATTCGAGTTCCTGTTGTCTGGCTGGTACTGCCATCTTTCACCAGCTTCTGGAGCTAAAGTCGTACTTCCTCCCTATGAGGCGCTCCTAATAACGGAAGACGCAACCCTTATGCCTTAAAAATCCGGTTAGTTCCACTACCGGGGTTCGGAATTTCCGAGTGGCACACGACAACAACAACAATAAGCAGAACAATTAATAGGAGGTAAATATTTCTAACAATTTTTTTTCCTTCTGATAACAACATAAGTTTAAAAATAAATTAATTAATTTATAAAATAAAATAAAGCTATTTATTTTTAAATGATAAAACGAAATAACTGCATGCTTAGTGCGTGCATATATCAAATTAATAAATACACTTTCTAGTTGTGACAACAGATGGCGCTAGTCATGATACATGCGTCCTGAAAAGAGATCGTTTTGGGACCAGATTTTACTCTAGGCCTGAGGATTGTACTAGTACCATGAAGGTAGAAAGAAGGAGGGATAACGCAGTGTACCGAAATTGATCCCGATTTCATATCTTACGCGCCTCCCTAGAGTGCTGTCGCCATCTGTTGATAGTTAAATAAGTTATCGTAAACATGAACTGCTATTAAAAGCAGTGAGGGATTTTTTTTTATTCAATAGCCACCACTAAATCTTAATTGTAATGATTGGTTAATAATATTTCATGTTTTTCTAATTTATCTCGGACAGAAAAAATATTTATTTTTTCCAAAGTAATTATATTTCATTTTTTCTTTTGATTTTCTAAGAAGAGATTATTTTGAGATTATTATTTTTTAGATTATTTAGATCATTTCTTAACAATTTTGCATTTCTAAATGTTTCCGTACGTTATAATTTTAAGAATTTTATTCTTTAAGATTGTAAGATTTTCAAATGAATTAAAACTAAAAGTCTGAGAAATGCATAAAACATATTAAATGTAAAGATTTATGGGGATAAAGAAAAATTTATTTTACAAAATAATCACAACATTTAGAATATAGATGAATATAGATTTCTTTCTTTTTTTTTTTTTCATGCTAATTATGTTTTATTTGGAACGAACTTTTTAAAATAATAAATGGATAGTGATGTGTAAGGTTTAAGGTCGATTAACTCTCGAGGGCGCTAGGCCTGAACTGGGTCACCGGGGGGGGGGGATTTTTTCTGAGAGGGTCTTTGTCTGTTTTTGAGCAAATTTAGAGAAAACCACGGAAAAATCCTAACGGCTCGTGCATAACGAGCCAAGTACCCTTTAAAAAGACTGACAGGAATTAAAATAAAGTGCTAGCACATAAACTCCATACTTTAATTAGTTTAAAAAGATCTAATTGTAATGTCGAAAAACTGTTTGCAGCCCTGGATTCAGAAAAAAATCGCCCCTTTCATTTGACACCGAACTTGTAACGATAGGACATATTTCTAATTTAATTTTCCATTTTTAACCCGGATTCGGCAGAAGGTAAGCTAAAAGGACAGAGAAAATAAGCTAAAAAAAAAGTCTTTAATAATAAATAAATAAATAATAAAATAATCAATAAAAGTTTAAAAAAATTTCTATATTTCTAAAATACTTATACTGTATTTTTTTTCTTTTCTATTTCTAATTTTCATAGCTTAAAAATTTAATTTTAGATTATTTGCATGAATGGCAGCCACTTCTCATGCATTTTTCCTATTATAAATACCATTAAAATATATAATTTACTATTATAAACTTTTCTTCTCTCTTTCTTCCTTTTTTTTTTTTTTTTCCTTTCATTCATTCATTCATTCATTCATTCTTTTTTTTTTTTTTTGAGAAATTATTTCTTTTATAATATAAGAATTTTAAATCCATAAAATATAGGGAATTGATAGTAAAGATATTAAGACCGATTGACTGCACGAAAGTCCTACGAGCGTGGGTAAATCTATAAACTCAAAACTTGAGAAATTGATGATATAAGTGTTAAGGTCGATTGACTATCCGAAGATCCTAGGCCAAATTGGAGTGTTCTTCGTGGAGATCCAAATCCGCACTTACACGAATTTCGGAGAAAATTACAGAAAGCTACGAACAGTTAAGCAGACGAGCGAGCGCAGCTTAGCATTGAACCCGGCACTCCCCGTCTGGCAACTTCGAGAGCAAAACCTCTGGGTCACTGATGGGACTTAGTGGGAAAATATGCATATAAAGTAAAAATGACTTCAAAATTTTGTATAAAAACAAATTTGCATTTTTTAGATGCTAAAACATTTTTTTCCCCCTTTAACTTTTCCAACTTTAATTCAAAATTTATGTTAAAGCCGATTGACTACACGAGTCAGTGGTGGAATGCCCTTCTTGAAGGACTTTCCAAGGAATCTTAGACCGTATTTACGCAAGTTTGAGAAAACCATGCAAAACTCTTAATGGCTAAGCCGTCGACCGCGATTTGGAATCGAACCCGGCACTTCTCGTCAGTCGGGGTTTGTCAGCAGAACCTCTCGGCAAAGTGGGGTGAATAAAAATATTTCCTTACAAAATAATTAGGACATTTACTTTTTCCCCCCCTCAAACTAATTTTGTGGAAATAATAATGTGGAAGAGAAAAAGATAATGCAATGAATGCTTCGTACGTGAAGTAAAAATGAATTTAAAATCTTGTATAAAATAATTTTAGATGATTTGGATAAGTTGCAACCATTTCTTATAGAACACTCCTGGTATATATATATATATATATTAAAGATATTTTTCTTTTATAATACAAACATTTTTAATTCATGAACTAAAAACTTGTGAAATTGGTGGTCCAGTGATGGAGGTTTTAAGGCGTTTTGACTACACGTACGTTTTAGGCCAAGGTGGAGTGCCTTTCTTGGGGGTCTTCTTCAGGAATTCTAGCCCATATTTAAGGGAATTTCGGAGAAAATCACGAATAACTCGCTACGGCTAAACCGAAAAGCGTGACCTGGTTTAGAACCAGGCACTTTTTTTTTTTTTTTTTTTTTTTTTTGTGCCAGTTTCGAGAGTAGAACCTCTTGGCCAAAGGATGAAAAAATTTCTTCAAGAAATTATTATTATTATTAATATTATTTTCAATGACTTTTACTCTTTCTTAATGTAAGATTTTTAAATTTATGGACTGAAAACCTGACAAATATATAAAATATATTAGATGTAATAAATTAAATGGGATTAAAAAAAAAAAAAAAAAACTTTCAAAATAATTAAGACATTTACACACAATATATTCATTTATTTATTTTTCATACTACTAATTATGCTTTTACTTGGAACCAAAATTTTTAAATATTGAATGTGTGCAAAGAAGGTTTGAACTAACTGAACGTCAGAAATATTGGATTACGAATCGAAGTTCCTAGGTCAGCGTGAAATGTCCGGTGTGTGTGTCTTTCTAAGGGTCCAAGTCCATTTTTCAGCCAATTTAGGAGAAAACCACAGAAAACTCTCAATTGCTAAGCCAACAGTTTAACATGGATTTGTTTAAGTTAAAAGTAAAATTAATTAAAGTTTGAAATAATTATTTTTTATTAAAAAAAAAAATCCCTAAATTATATTTTGTTACATTTTTTAATTTTCTTTCTTTCTTTTTTATTTAATTATTTTAGATAGTTTAGATTAATAGCAACTACTTCTTATACATTTCTACTTTTAAAAATGCTTCCGTTTATTTTAATTTTAATTTTTTTTTTTTTTTTTTTTACAATATAAGAATTTTAAACCCATAAGCTTAAAAATCTGAGAAACTGATGGCGTAAATGATAAGGCTTATTGATTACATGAGGGTCCTAGACTAAAGTGGAGTGTCTTCGTGGTGTTCTAGTTAGACTTTATGCGAGTTTCGGAGAAAACTATGGAAGATCCCGAACAACAAGTAGAGCAGCGTGACCTGGGATTGAACCTGGCACTTCTCGTCTGTCTGAGGTTCAAAGAAAAAAAAAATCTTTGTAAATTCACCAAGATTTTTATTTATTTATTTATTTCATACTAATTATGTTTTATGAGGAAGGAAAATAAAATGATGAAATGAAGGCATTGTTTGTGAAGCAAAAATTGCATAAAAATTTTGTATAAAATAAATTAGCGTTATTTTCATTCTGAAACTAATTTGTCTAGTCTTTTCAACTTTAATTCAAAATTTATAACACTATTTTTTAAAAATATCAACAAATTTAATAAATGTTTTAAAAAATCAATTTTAACAATTTTATTTCTTTTTCTTTTAATTCATTAATTAAAAACTTCGCTTTAAACAGCTTTTAAAATGTAAAAAAAGTAAAAAAAAAAAAAAAAAAAAAGGTAAATAACAATTTTAAATAATTTTTATACTTTCCAAAATACTTTACTACATTTTGTTTGTTTATTTTCCCAATTTGATTTTTTTAAATATAATTATTAATGATTCGGATAAATGATAGCCATATCTTGTACATTCTTACATTTATTTTTACTTTTTTCACTTTTCCTAGAGCTTTATTTTTCGCTTTGCCAGAAGACTATTTAATGTCACATCCAAGGACAAAGTATCTTCGAGACTATTATACTAAATATGTAATTTAAATAATTTAAAATTAATAAAATTAACGCTGTCTCCTATTATGTTTTCAATGCAAATCGAGCCCCTATTTGACCAGTTTCGCCCTCTAGTGACCATCTGGTCAACTAAAATCAGCGGATCATTTTTCGCCTGGAACTAGCTGCTTGATATTACTCCTTCTCTCTATCTTCATGACTAGTACTACCATGTTTATATATCTCGTTGTATGAAATACACGGATTAAGAGTGTGATGAAATATGAAATGAAACCATCGAGCTTTATTATTTCATCTGTTCGATGAATGAAACCACTGATGACATGGCAGGAAGGTTTGCTTTTTACGCATGTGTGGTAATATTCGGAAGGGCGCGATCTAAAACCTAAATTTAATCTCGCACTCAAAGTGCGAGCGCATGCGAGATATTTTGCTTTTTATCTGCTGAAAACTGGATGTAGTTTAATAATTATTTAATTCTTGAAAGTTCTATGTCTAATGTTTTGTTAGATAATGCTTATGAAATCTATTGAAGAAAAACAACTTGTAAGTTTCTAATTCTTTACAGTCATTATTATCACACAATTAATGAGATTAATTTTTCATTGTTATTATTATTTTAGCTGGGCGGTTAACTGCAACTCATGAATTGTGGAAATTTGCGTTGACTGAAAAAGATTGAATCTATTTACCAATTTAGTAAATAATTATTAATGCTGTGTAGATCTCATGGTGAAAATATATTGTAAGTATATTTTTCTTCTCCAGTTCCTAAGTTAATTTTTTTAATTGACATTTCCGCCCTTTTAGTACTATTGTGATCATTAAATTGTATTACTAATGTGTTATAAAATGAGTTAATATTTTCATCGAATTCACGTGCGATTATTTTTATTCTATATTACTGTTTATTGTAATCGCCATTTGTACTTTATACTTCATGCTTCGAGTCGCCATTAGAAACTGGCTCAGACAGGCATACGGCGTCGCAGCCATTGTTTGTCTTTGTTCGGTAATAGTTTCGTGTGAAAGGACGTTGTATTATATATCTTTTTTATTACATTCAGAAGCAAAATTTTAACTGCGGCTGGCAAGAGATTTACTGTAGTATGTTATATATGTGCGTCGCTGTTCATATATTGAAGTAATATGTGAATCGTATATCGGATTTTCATTAATGTGATTAATCAGTGTATGTCATCAGATTCTTTTTTAAGCATCAATTCATGATTGATTTTTAATCGTTTAATTAATGAACGATTTGTTTTTGTAATTCATATATGTTAGTAATTATTGAAAGATAAAATTTATAAAATACGAATTGTTGAAAATAATGCTGAAATAATTGTTCATTTTCATTAATGTAAAAAAGTGTATATTAACTTTTAGTTTCAAGAATTTAAACTTTAGGAAAATGATTTCTAAGTTAAGATATTGTCATGTGATTTTATACTTTCTTTCTCTAGAGAAAGAAATTTTAGATATAATTCAAGAGAAGGAGTTCTAGTTAAAGTGCCAGTTAAAATGCTGTATTAAAATTTTAGTTTTATTGAAGAATACTGTTTTCTTTTAATTATAAAAAAAGCTTAAAATCTTCGTTTATTTGAAAAGTATAAATGATTGTTCAGTAATTAAAAATATTAGATCATAATATGTGTTTATACATATATATATATATGAATATATACAACTAGGCGCTCATTCTCCATATTTTTAACATGATTAAGATTAAAATGACAATTGTATTAATTTGTAATAATTCTTTTGCAAACATTTTAAATCTACTCTTCCTACTCTCAGTCATCCTGTGGTGTACCAAGGATGGGGTGGAGAGTGTGGGCTGCCCCGGGCCTCTGAGAAATTTAATCTTTATGTATTTGGTGAAGTTGTGCCATTATTTTAAGCTGAAACATTTCCTGCAATTTCACTTTAAGTCGTAGGTTCCTATCTAAAGAGCCTTAATGTATGAAATGGGACCCCGAAACCAAGAGAATTCATTCATGCAAAGCCTGACTAAGGCAGGACAAACGTTATGCTGCTGCCTTCTTGTTGGGTGGGGCTTCAGAATCAATCCTAACACATTCGCTGCCAATCATGAGCTAGTGCATGATGTGCTTATAATGGTAATCACGTGACATTGGTAGCGAATGTGTTAAAAATTACAAGGGGGCCTCCAGTGAATTTTTTGCCCTGGACCTCAAGAGTTGTAGGTTTGTCACTGCAGTCATCTGGTAGTCTTATAGCTTCCCTTGCATATGGTTTTATTGATACTTACGTATTAACACCACCACAGCAGAAGTTGTGCTAATGTGCCAATAAAGAGCAATCTTGTTGTTTGCACACAAGAGACATGGGGGGACAGCGAGACATCTTTTGGAATCTTATTTATCGGAGTTTGTATGGCAACAGAACAGCATCAGGTGAAAGAAAATAGAGACTGTTTTGAATCTATGTTAAACTCCATATCGGCCCATTTTCCACTAATGTATGAAATTTAGTTGGCAACAGGCAGTTATTTCATTTATCAAAGATTCTTCAGTGCCAGGTGCTAGACATGCTGACTGACTATTCTTCCGGTCCGGAAAAAATTGCTTTTCGTTTTTCACCCACGTGACAAAGTACTAGAAATAAAAAAAAGCAGTTTTTAAATTTTTTCAATTTAAAATCGATCAAAAGCAGAACTTCGAAATTGCCCGTCATTATGGCTCACCTGTATGCAGTTAAAAAATCTAATGTATAGCTTTAAAAATAAAAGACATATATTTATTTAAATTCATTTTTATTCATCTGTTAATGGCACCAAAAGTTACTTTTAACAGAATCATATTGATTTTTTTTTTTTCCTTTTTTTTTAAGAATTCGGTTGTAAAAAAGCAGTTTTGGAATTCTTAAATTTTAGACAGATTTCAATAGAAATCGTTAATCGCCCTTGATAGATTAGCCATTTTGAGTCTAAAATATATCAAAGATATTCGTTATTATAATACATAATACATCATTCAAAAGATATTTTAAAGTATTTTTATTGCAGGCTATTAAAATGATATAAGCCGTTCAAATTCTGTACGAAACTTTCGGAGAAAACTACGGAAAAAACAGAAAATTTTTATTCTTTTATATTTTACAGAGTTTCAAATTCAGATTTTCGCTCACATTTCGTACTAATAATTTTTAACGGTATCAGGGCTCCCAAATGGTCCTCTTTTCCCTCCAAAGTCCGTTTTTCATAGTGAGGTCCGTTTTTGTCCTCTTTTTAATGTTTTGGTCCGTTTAGTCCTTTTGAATTACTTAAAAATAAGTTTTTAAAAATTCTTAACTCCAATAGTTCAAACGCTCCATGAAAAACTTTAGATTCTCAATTTTTTTCCATCCAAAATATAAATGTCAATATTCATTTTAAACATGCTTTGTCAGATTCTATAACATATAAAAGAACAGAATTATTCAATATTTCTCACTCATGTAATTTTTTTTGTCCTCCCCCCCCCACCCCTTTTTTTTTTTTATCTCTAACCATTGCCGATCAAATATTCTGTTGGAAGCCTTTTATTTTTGAATATTTATCCATTACAATATTAATTTTAAACTTACTTTATGATATTTTAGAACCTATAAAGAAGTAGGTAGAATTGTGTTTAATATTTCTCTCATGAACTACTTTTTACCCCCCCCCCCCCTTCTTTTCCACTTTCCACCACCAGCCAATGATTAAATGTTGATTGCTAGCTTACGTTTTTTTTTTTTTTTTTTTTAAACACATAATTTATTGTGTTGATGTGCATTATTCTTTTAGTTTAATTTGTCACTTTTAAAATATTTTGTATAGTTTTTCCCGTGAGCATTATTTTTCATTTGAAATAAATTTTATGAACGTATATTTGTATAGTTTTCCCCGCGCGCGTTACTTTTCTTTTAAAATTAATTTTATGAACACGCATGTTTTTTTCTCCCAGTGTATCATTGTAGAATTATAAGAATAAATCTTTAATAATTAAATAAGTTTGGTAAACTTACTCAGGAATTAAACTGCCTTACTTTTTCTTCAAATAACTACTACTACTACTATGGTCCCCCCCCCCCATAAATTTAAGAAGTTTCCGATGCAGCAGTATAGATGCCTTTATAAATGGTAAATAAAAATTATTGGGTATTTTTTCCTCATTGGTATTAGCTATTGTTATGTTATATTTAATATGTTTTATGATTAAATGATTGTTTAACGAGGTGTTTAAAACGATGATAGTGTAAAATGTTTATAAAAAAAATCCCTCTGAAGTCCTCTTTTTTTTTTTTTTTTTTTTAAATTATAAATGGTCCTCCTAAGTCCTCTTTTGAACTGTAAATGGTCCTCTTTTACCCTTTTCGGTAGCTAAAATATGTTGGGAGCCCTGCGGTATATACCCCAGAATTAAGCAAGTTTTGGAGAAAACCACAAATAAGTCAGACACAAATCTTTTTTAAAAATGTTTGTATTTCAGCTTCTAATTAGTATAATTTCATTTTTATATTACCGAAAGTGGAATTCAAGATTTCACCTGATTTACACGTTTTAAGGTCTCCTGATTAGGTTTTCTTTTGTATCTCAGCTACTAATTAAAATAATTTCATAAGTAATGCATCATTTGAAAGCTTTTTTGATTTGGAATTGAACAATATATTACAGAAATTTCTACCACCAGATGGCACTGTAATATTTTAATATTTCAAATTCTAATGAGCGAGGAAGGTGTTGTAAGTTCTAAAACGGGGATAAGGCGCCACTGAGCGGGACTTAGCTAAAGTCAGAAAATCGAAAGATCAGGCGCCGAAGGGAATTTACTGCGATTTCAATAATCTATTTTCACGATATATCAATAAGCTGTTATTAGAACTGAAACGGGAAGAAAGGCGCCACCGAGCGGGAGTTTTGTACAGTCGGATTTTTCAGGGATCGTGAACCAGCTGGTCGCTGAAGGCAGCTAGTTTTTAATAACTTACAAAGTTTTTTAAACCGAGGTTGAAAATTTTCACGATTACCTAAGTTCGCCATACCTATAGCATGATGGGAAACTAAAAAACTTAAATGATATGTATTATACTAATACTTAAGAATTTAAATTCTTTTATTACTTTCTTCTATATGTAATATAGAGAAAGTATTGGATTCGTAAAAATTTTCGACCTCGGGTTTTTGATGGATTTACACGTTTTGAGAGCTGTAGAACACGATTTGACCCTTTTTAGAAAATGTCTGTCAGTCTGTGTGTGTGTGTGACAAAATTTTGTGGCAACTGTATCTCAGGAACTACTGCACAGAATTTCATACAAATTAGTATGTAGTTGCACCTTGACATAAATTAGTGCCTATCAACTTTTGGTAAAAATTGTCTTACAGGTTGCGTTGCCATCCCGCTTTTTCTAAATTTTTAACATGGTGATATAGGACAAAATTTTGTATAAATGTGCATAAAGAGAATTATTTTTTAGTAATCATTATGAAATTTACAAGAATTATTTATAATAGAGGTAGTCAACTGGGGAAAAAATTTTGTATGCGTAGGAGCCTCGTGAAACCCCCTGGGGGGGAAGTCCCCCCTCGAGAGGAGTAAATTTTCAAGATGGGTATCTTTCGAAAGGTCTCGTCAATACCTTTAAAACGAATGGTTGAACTATAAATCTGTGATAATTTAAAACAAAGTTATCGATTTTTTTTACTTTTAACAAAAAGTAACTTAGAAAAAAAAAATCGTTTTTTTTTTTTTTTTTTTACGAAATTTAACCAGACTTGGTATTTAGTTGGCCCCTGACATAAACTGGGGCTGATTAAATTTGGGGATCAATCACTCAACAGGTGGTGCTGTGATCGTATTTTTTCTAAATTTTTAACATGGCATTATGGGACAAAATTTCGTATAAATGTACATAATGGGAGTTATTCTTAACCTGTGATTGTGAAATTAATATGAATTATTGATAATAGTAGTAGTTAATTAGGAAAAAAATCTCGGTCATCGCTTCCCCCCCCCCAGGTTAAAGTACCCCCGGGGGGGGGGGGGGGAATTTTCAAGATGGGTATCTTTCGAAAGGTCTCGTCAATATCTTTAAAACGAATGGTTGAACTATAAATATGTGATAATTTAAAACAAAGTTATCGATTTTTTTTTTTTTAACAAAAGAAAACTTTGAAAAAAAATTGTTTTTTTTTTTTTTTTTTTTTTTAAATATTGTTACTGCGTGAATTTGTATAGGAAAATATAGAAGAAAGTCTTGTGGTGGCCACAGCATACTAGTTTTATTAGTTATTGCCATTAAGAATATATTTATTTTAAATAAGCATACATTAGAATGAAATATAGCTTAATCTTACTAATTAAAACTCTTTTAATATTAGAATCAAACCAATTTTTTTTTCTGAGATAAATTTTAGATAATTATTAATTTGTAGTTTAATATAATTAGGTGTATTATAACTAATATGCTAAACATTACAATGTGAATGTATTCAAGCAAAAGCCCAGAAAACCCCGCAAAAACCCAGAAAACTCCCAAGTAGGTTGGGTTTATTTAGAAAAACCAGGGTTTTTGCCAACACTGCTCCTAATTGATTCTTCTGATTTGTTTTTAGTTAGTTTAACTTTATTTTTTGTCTCCTGAAAAATCAAGAATATGGACTTAAATCCTTTATACTTATCAGTACAGATATATTTTAAGCTAGCTTCATCATCTCTTTTTAACTGTCCAGTTCAAAAAAGAAAAATAAGGGGAAAAAAGTTATTTTTCCTTTAAAAATAATTTTTCTCTCTTTATATGAACAGATAAAAGGAAAATTAATTTAAATAAGTATTTCTCCAAAATTCTTATATTTAAAGCTATGTCTTAGATTTTTGAACTGGAAACAGATGAGCAGTAATCATTGACGATTACCAATTTCCACTTAAATCGGCTTAAAATTAGAAAAAATTGAAATGTGCTTTAAATAAATTAAGAGAAACGAAGTACACTAACACATAATAAATATAATAAAACCTATCTTTACTTCGTGGCCGTTCTGAGATCTTTCAGCGCCGGGCACCCGGGCCTCTTCGGAGAACGTTAGCACTGTGATGGAGATTTGGGTTTCTGGATGCTTCTTTGTTGACTTCCCAACAGGTGGCTCCATGCCCTATTTGGGGCTACTGCGCCGCTTTCGTTGCATGTGTCTTCATTGGTTGATATTTCGATTGATTCTCGGTACATGGCGTATTGATAATTATTGTAGTCGGATATTTTAGTGGTTTTATCGAATTCTATTTTAATGTCATTATCTTTATATGTTTTGGCTAGGGCTGTATTGAATTTTCCAGTTTTGATGTCGTTTTTATGTTCTTTAATTCTGGTTTTTATTTTTCTTTTTGTGACGCCGATGTAGGAACCGGGTTTATTGTTTTGGTCTGTATATGGAATTTTATATATACCTGCGGTTTCGAGTGGGGGGGTTGGGTCTTTGTCGCTACGAATTAGTTGGAAAATGTTCTTGTTTGGTTTTATGGGGATATTTATATTGTATTTACTGGCGGTATTTCTGATTTTATTTGCGGCTCCGCGATCGAAAGGGATGGATGAGGTGAATTTAATTGGTTGTTTTTGGTAATTTGGAATATGGTCGAGTTTTTTGAGTCTATCTTTAATTAATTTATTTATGATTTTGTTCGGGTATCCTGCTTTTCTGGTTAGGTATTTAATGAAATCAAGTTCTTCTTCTAGATCTTTAGGTTCGTTGCAAATCAGGATGGTGCGATTAATGTAAGATTGAATGGCGTTGGTTTTATATCTAAAGGGGGTTTTGCTTTTAAAGTGGGTGATTTCATTGCTATTGGTTGGTTTTCTGTATACAGTGGTTTTAAACTTTTTGTCATTTTCGTTCCGGGTTATTGTGACCAGGGATTCATCCAGCTTTTTAAAAATGGTACCCCATTTGTGAATTTATAAAATAATTTGTGAAAACATCAAGTAAGTTTGTGAAAATTAATGATACTTCAGAACAATTAACTAAAATATGTAAAGAAGTTTTTTTTTTTAAATTTTAAAATACATTTAAAAAATAAAATGAAACAGTTGTAAAAATAAATATATATATGGGCGAGTTAAGTTGTTTCTTATATGTAAGATAAGTAGGTGTTTACTTAGATACTTATCATTGTCTCCAGTAAATATTCAAATTGAGGGTATTTTTCTGTGTTCGATGTAGTGAAGCTTATAAAATATTTTAGTGTGCAGTTATATTGCTGAGATTTGACTTTGTGAAGGTACCTCTTTGCTGAAAGTTGAATTTGTGAAGGTACCTCATTGCTAAAAATTGACTTTGTGAAGGTACCTCATTGCTAAAAATTGACTTTGTGAAAGTGCATCAATGCGGCACTAAATTTGTTCTGGATTAACCTCTGGTGACGTCAAGGAAATTAAGTTTGGATTCTCTCTCTTCTTCACATGTGAATTGGATGTTTACGTCGTGGTTATTGATATCATTAAGGATTTTATTGAGATCGGTTTTCTTTTTCACTATGGCAAAAACGTCGTCGACGTAGCGGTACCAGTACAAAATGTCGTTTTTGACAATAACTACACGGACCCCGAAATAACCCGAACATTAAACTCCACCACTAACTTTTTACTTAGAGAAAACTATTTCACTTTCAACAACAAAATCTATCAACAAATTAAAGGTGTGCCCATGGGGTCACCCATATCGGGCTTCATAGCGGAGTTTAAATTAAGAAAACTAGAAAACCAAATAATAGAAAATTTAAAAAACGACATTTTGTACTGGTACCGCTACGTCGACGACGTTTTTGCCATAGTGAAAAAGAAAACCGATCTCAATAAAATCCTTAATGATATCAATAACCACGACGTAAACATCCAATTCACATGTGAAGAAGAGAGAGAATCCAAACTTAATTTCCTTGACGTCACAATAACCCGGAACGAAAATGACAAAAAGTTTAAAACCACTGTATACAGAAAACCAACCAATAGCAATGAAATCACCCACTTTAAAAGCAAAACCCCCTTTAGATATAAAACCAACGCCATTCAATCTTACATTAATCGCGCCATCCTGATTTGCAACGAACCTAAAGATCTAGAAGAAGAACTTGATTTCATTAAATACCTAACCAGAAAAGCAGGATACCCGAACAAAATCATAAATAAATTAATTAAAGATAGACTCAAAAAACTCGACCATATTCCAAATTACCAAAAACAACCAATTAAATTCACCTCATCCATCCCTTTCGATCGCGGAGCCGCAAATAAAATCAGAAATACCGCCAGTAAATACAATATAAATATCCCCATAAAACCAAACAAGAACATTTTCCAACTAATTCGTAGCGACAAAGACCCAACCCCCCCACTCGAAACCGCAGGTATATATAAAATTCCATATACAGACCAAAACAATAAACCCGGTTCCTACATCGGCGTCACAAAAAGAAAAATAAAAACCAGAATTAAAGAACATAAAAACGACATCAAAACTGGAAAATTCAATACAGCCCTAACCAAAACATATAAAGATAATGACATTAAAATAGAATTCGATAAAACCACTAAAATATCCGACTACAATAATTATCAATACGCCATGTACCGAGAATCAATCGAAATATCAACCAATGAAGACACATGCAACGAAAGCGGCGCAGTAGCCCCAAATAGGGCATGGAGCCACCTGTTGGGAAGTCAACAAAGAAGCATCCAGAAACCCAAATCTCCATCACAGTGCTAACGTTCTCCGAAGAGGCCTGGGTGCCCGGCGCTGAAAGATCTCAGAACGGCCACGAAGTAAAGATAGGTTTTATTATATTTATTATGTTGAAATGTGCTGTTTTTAAAATTCCAGTTGCTTGTCACATGCTACATAGAAAACTGAGAAGCAATTAGTTCCCGGCCAGATGATCTGCCAGAATGTTGCACTGCCGTGTGATAATATTAAAAATGAAATATTGCTATTAAAATTTCATACTTTAGTTAATTTAAAAATTTCTAATTGTTACATCGATATAGGAGTTGTACATTTGGATTCACAAAAATCTCCGCTTTTATTTGGTACCAAATTTGAAGAAAATCTGAACAATATTTCTAATTTATTTATTATCACATAGTGCTGTGTCTGCATGCTCTGCCCCACAACACTGGAAGAGAAGAAATATTCACTGTATGCATAAAAGTTCTAATCTCTTCAGCTTCTAAAATGCCAAAAATTTGTACTTCCTGTGATGTACTAAACAAGGATCTTATCTAGGACAGTAATTCAGAATGGAAATAGGCAAATAGCTGTTTCAGTTGATGATAATGAACAAGTTATACACATCAGCATTTCATCAATTGAAAAAAAATAAATTGAATGGAAAAGACATTATAATATAAAAAGACATTATAATATAAAGACATCAGTATATAAAATAAATAAATAAGTAGAAGTTTAATCATTTGTGGGAAAAATATTTTAATTAGATGTTGTTTGATAAAGTTTTTTTTTTTTTTTTTTTTTTTTTTTTTCCGACTCTTCACATTTATGCTCTTAGATATTTTTGAAATATTAAATGCCATACATTCACATTATCTTTAGTTAAAGATGATTATGAGATATTATGATACATCAAACATCAGACCATTTCATTGCATAAAATTTTATGTGTATTTGTGAAATAATTGGGAAAAAATTCCCAAAATAAGTAAAAAATAGAATATGTCAACCAAATTTTGTGGCTAGTAATTTTTTTTTTTTAGCGGTGTAATCTAAGTTAAAATTTTGTGCCCTGTTTTAAATGTCCAGAAGCCTTTAGATACTTTTCTTCCTCACATGTAACCTTCCAGAAATAATTTTACAGATTACTGCAGAAATAAATGCATATAGAAGCAAATGCATAGGTACCAGTTACCAGAGGGTAAACCTGTTACCACAGTAGCATTTACACCAGATGGTAAACTAGATGCTGGAAACTAGTGAATTTTTTCAAACAGGACCCTCTACGTAAGTCCTGAACGGGCAATGCAGTATCAGAAAGAATTTCACAACTTTCCATGATGTAACATTTCTGCTTGCAGGTCTTAGCTGGGTATGGTGGAATAGCCTTCATGTCATGGGTGACCCTGCCAGCAGCATATACATACCATGCACACAAAGCAAACACTTTGCATACAAGACATACACTCCAGACGTACATCACCCATTCCGCAAATGGGCACCCTTGTACCACTTTGATGTGACCTGCAGGACAAGTGGGGGTAATTTTCTTGGGAATTAAGAGATCTTACGAAATGTCTCCACTTTGGTGTCAAGTGAGAGAAAATACATTTAAATTTGAAATTTTGTTCTGAATTACCTCAGAAAGTGATTTTTTTGGTCTGTTGGTTGTTTATGTACATACAACAGCAGGGTTAGTTGAGTTGGACTCGATGGGATTTTTCTGAAATTACCCACAATTTTGCCTATTTTAGGTTTTTTCAATTTTATAAGACTTTCTTTATTAAAATATATTAATCAAAATACTAAGCAATTAAAAAAATATATTCATTATTAAATAAAGTAATGAAAATAAATATATCTTAATTTATATTCATTATTAAATAAAATTGTTTTGTATTACAAAACAATTGACATAGAAAATAGATTGATTTTGAGTTTTACGAATTCTTACAAATGTAAGAGTTATTTGTTATTAGCATTATATTAAAATAATGCTTGTTATATAATCAAACACTAGCTAGCTAGCATAAGTAATATTTACTCAATTCTCCATAATGTATTTGTTCCTAGAGATATTCATTATAGAACATACTACACTCAAGATTAGAGCAATGAACTATGTTGATGGTCATTTTCCAGTCAGAGATTGAAATGGCTACTTTTCCTCTACTTTGACACATGTATCTCATATTGATTTGCTGCTAAACACTCTGCCTTTGAAAAGAGCAAAAATGTAATATTTTCGTTGCATAGATTTAAATGTACTAAAATAATAAGTTCTTATATATTTCAACATGAGATTAAAAGTGCAGCTGTGCGCATGATTATGATGGCTACTATCTATAATCTTCAAACTTGAAAAAAATGTTAAAAATTCATAATTATAAAATATTGAATGATAAGTGCATTGTGAAAAACACTACAGTTCAATGACTGGATATATCTGTCAGCGGGCACATATGGTTAATCTTATAGATGTGAATTTTGCATTTTAACTTTTCATGTAAAAATTTTTAAGTGTCTGTCATGAATGGAGGTTAACAAAGATCGTCATGAGATAATGCAAGTTGCAAAGTAATAAATGTAGTGTTTCATTGATGGTGGTTAAAATATAAACATTGAACAATGGTTCTAAGAAATATGTTCAAACTAATTCATTTGTCACTTCATTTCAATTCACAACTGTGATTAATCTTTGGCATGTGGTTAATATGAAAGTGCTAGAAGCTAGAATTTTAAAAGTTTTGAGTAGCACATTAAGGCTAAAATAAAAAGTATTTATTCAGTATCAAAGTTAAATTTATTCAAAATTATGTAAACACATAGAAGGAACATATAATTTTTATACTTCATTTAGCTACTCTTATTTGATACTTAACGAAAAAAAAAATTAAAAAAACCTCCCAAACACTCACCTTTTCATGAAAAAATCCACCTTTTTCTTGAAAAACCTCAATTAAAATGAGTTTTTCAGAGAAAAAACACGAAAAATACCAACCCACGGGGGGGGGGGGGTTCTTATAAACACACAACAAACCAAGGGGATGAAGTTGGTCTAACTAATTTCCGGCCATATGAAGTTTGTTAAAATCTTTCCACAAGTCATGTTGATTATGAATAGTCCCACGTATGTTGATCTTATTTCATATAAAAATGTTTACTAATTCTGGTTAGAGATTGAAATTATCAGCAATTACACTACAACTTTTCCCCCTAAAAAGGTTCAATAAGTAGATGCATCATTGCTGTTTTTGTAGAGATCCCGCAGTTCACAAACTTTTTATCAAAGAATTATATTCTTCCCTATATATAATTGTATTATGAACATATCCTAACTTTGCTTTAGGAAGTACAAACAGTTTTACTTCAATGCAAGCTCTTTTTTAATAGTATGTATTGCTCGAACTTTTCAAAAAAGTCATGTTATCATCAATGCTAAGCTCTTTTTTGAATATATAAACACTTGAAAATTTCTGCATCAAGTCTGTAAAAAAGACAGTTTACCTGGGTTATGCATTTGCATGTGAATTTTCATCAAAAGTACTGTGGTAAACTGAAAACGATTTTTTTAAAAGTATATTTCTTCTGAATTGGTTAGATACCACAACTTTTTTGATTTCCCTTTTTCTTGGAAGTTGACTGATATATTAATCAGCAAAATGATTAGTTTCCATAACATAAAGAACCAGCTGTTTATCAAAAAATAATTCAAAAACAAATTTGGTCAAAAACATCTATTAAATTTTTATTTATGGCTGTACAAAAAAAAATAGAAAAAACATCTGTTACATTTTTGTTTTTTCCTGATTGCCCGAAAAAATGGAAAGCATTGAGGCACCACAGTTCAATGTTTCATATCCAGTCCTGTTCATTGTTGAGCATCCTTCAAGGGAATAAATGCTATGAGAATGCTTTTCATCTGACATATCATATTCTGACATTTCTGATTGTAAAGATGAGGCAAAATGGTCATCTAACTCACTGTTAAGAGATTTGTACAAAAAAAAAAAAAAAATTGAAAATGCCGCAATTGCACACATAAATGAAAATAGAACGAAAGAAGAATAAAGTACGACGACTCAAACAAGAACAGAAGCATTAATTGCAGCTATAAATTTCACCATTGCATTAATATTGACTTCCTCTTTGAAATGAGTAAATTTGTAGCAAACTCTGTTCAAGGTCAATTTGTATTGAGTTCCAAAGCTGTATGCGAAGTTTTGCGACTAGAAGGACATTTAAAAAAGTTTTAAAATGCGTATCTATATGTATACACACCCGCAGCAGCTAAGGGGTTAATTGTGAATGAAAAGACTCTGAAAAGAAGGCTATTGTATGTTTTAGTTCAGCTCATGAGAAATTATTTTCCAGTCCTTTAAAAAAATTTTCTGGCCCATTTATCTTGTTTAAAAGTTGAGTATGATTTTCATTATAGTCCTTTTAATTTCAAGCCAAGGGCTTTGCTTACAAGGCCATCAGTAGTTGATACATTTTTAATGTACACACACAGTTATCTTCCAATGGATATTTTTACAGCAAGACAAAGATTATTATTATTATTTTTTAATTAATCTTCTTTTATGCTTTCTAAACAAATTTATAGCAGTAATTCCTATTAGTATTAATTTTAATTAATTTTCTTGTTATCTATATTTGCAATGAGGTATTAAAACAGAAGATATTGTGATACAATTTGATTATTTCTAAGATTTCTTTTTTTTTTCTTCATACTAATTTTGAACTAAAATCATCATTCTTCATTTTTAATGCACATGAATGCAAGAATCCAGGCAAGATTTTAACTATTTTTTGTTTATGCATTTATTCCGAGGAAAGGAAGACATGAGGAATGGCTATGTTCAACTGAATTTAGTAAATTACTATACACGAAGAAATATTTTATAAATATCCTATTGATTAAATGATCTACAAAATAGTTAACTTGAATTTGATTTTTTTTTTTTTTCCCTTCTTTCTTTCATTTTGATAATCTGGTGAATATTATATATCTGAGAAAGATATTCTTTGATAAAAATATCAATTATATATATGTGCAAAAGTTATGTCTTTTCTTTTTGATGCAAATTTAAAATACCATTCAAGGAGAGGAAATAATGATTTATTGAAATGTAGTTAAAAAATAATTGTTGAAGGAACTGGAATTTCTGATATTTATAACCAGCTAATTTCCATTTATAAGAAGATAATGCAGCCAGTACGTCAGAATGATTTGGAGAAAAATAGCATTGGTGAAAATGATAAATTGCAAATTACAGTACCAAAATGATGTTAATAATAATATAAATCATAAGTAGACAGAGAGTCTAAGTCATTAGTTTATGTTGCTTAGATTTTAAAGATGACTTCAATTTGATAATATGTAATTTCAGATTTCAGTCTGTACAATAAGGAAATTTTTTGCATATCATTTTCTCTGAAGAGAATGCATGATTTTAAGTTTATTAGAAAAGTTAAGTATTTTAACTAAATTTTAAAAAGATCTTTGCTCTCCTTTCATCTAATTTGTTTCAGTAGGGAAGTTTATCGCTATGATGAAAGGAAAATATCTTATAATAACAATTAAAAAAACATAGTTACAAATAAGTCTTTTGAAAAATTAAATATATTTTGCAATTTTTTTTTTTTGTTCTCTTCATTTTATTTATTGATTTCATTTTTATTTGACATTTTAATCTTAGATATTGTTGCTATAATCATTTCGGTGTAAGACTTTTCTGTTATTTCTTTTTCTTAAAGATAATGTTTATGCACCAGATTATATTTGTTCAAATTACACAAGTGAAAGATTAATATTGAGATTTAAATTGGGGAGGGACTAAGGGAAAGACAGAACTTTTGCACAGGAGTTCAATGAAGATTAAATTCATATCTCTTGTAAATTAATATTAAATGTTTAAAATTGTGAATATGAACTTTCTTTCATGAATCATATTTTTAATAAGTTAAGAGAATAACTAAATTATAGCTGATATATTAAGAACTTAGTTGAACATTTTTTCTTATTTCAGTGGTAGTATTTTTTCAACATGTCCACATTCAGAACAGATTATTTCCCTCCAAGTAATCGAAGGAGATGTGTGAAAGGGCGATCTTCTTACACTGAGTCTTCTGATATTTATCTTTCCGCAGCTTTTAGTCAAGATGAAAACAGTATTGGTTTTTCTCAAAATGAGGATAATTATATTGATTCTGCTCAAACAGATGATGGAGATGAAGAAGATATTACAATTGACGTATCTGCTTTTTTAAATGATACTCCATTACTCGATCAGGCAGCATTTGAAACACCTTCTGAAAATAATATTGTGCTCACAGAAAGTAGTTCACAATTTCGTGTTACTGACTGCAAAGTTGATCCATCTGAAATAGCAGAAGTGACTGATACATTATTCTCACTTGGTGTGAGTGGGGACTCTTCAGTAGGTAATGTCATTTCTGAAAATATAACTGTGCCGCATGCTGCTGATTCTCAAACTTTTATTCCAAATAATGCCAAAGAAAACAGTATCAGCCCTGAAAAAATATTAACTAATGTCACAAATAGTGAACCTGCACAAAGTATTACCCTGAATGGCAAGAAAACTTTATCTCCTGTTAAAAAATTTTCAAAAGCTTTAGGACTTTCTAATCCTCTTAAAAAATATAAAAATTTTATCAAAAGTAAAGATCTGAATAAAGCTAATGAAAAGGCTTTTGGAAAATATCCTATCGTAAAATGTGAAAAACTGGACATAGAAAATTTTGTGAAAAATAATAAAATTAAAATAAGAAATTGGCCATTACTTCATACAGAAAATAAGAAAAATAATTCTGATAAAGGGGCTAATAAGAAAAAAGTTAATTTAAATAAAAGTATTCTAAAACCCAGATTTATGAAAAAACCTATTAATTTTCATAAATATTTTATTTCTCCTAGTAAAAGTTTAGCTAATCATAATAATAGTAATATTTTAGGTGATAAATCTGATGTTTCAAAACCTATTATCATTAAAACAGATTCATGGAAACCAGAAGTTGCGAATGTATCACCTTGTGTTCCATCCTTTTTCAGACCTTTAACTAAATCTTCTGTACCTACTTCCAAGAACGTTGCCTGTGATCTGTTAAACCTTAATGACAAAGCTGTTAGCTTAAATGTTATTGCTTCTCCCAAGAAAAAATGTGACTTCAGAGCGAAGTCAGGTACAACTTTTAGCAGTCTTTTTAACAGTTCTAAAAGTTATCCACTTATTGCTCCTAAACTTTGTGCACCATCTCCTATTATACATTCAATAACAACTACAAAACCTCTTATTGAAACACTAACTATACCTGTAGCTGATAATTTTACTGTTATAGAACCTTATGTAGATGATCCTACATCTCCTCAGAAGCCTAAACCTATTTTAACTGTTCCTGTTGAGGTGGTATCTTCACCAGAGAAACAAAATTCTGTGATAAATCCCCCTGTAATTTCTAATGTTGGCATAATTACTAACATTAATAGTTCTGAGAAATCTGAAAAATTATCAAAGGCAGAGAAATCAATTTTTCTAAATGGAGGAATAAGAAAAATTATTGTACCCACGAAAAGTAAATCAGATATTGTTCCCATTAAAACTAAATTAGATATTATTCCCACTGAAACTAAATTGGACATTGTACCTATTATACCTTCTAAACCTCAGTCCAGTATTGTGCTGAATAAAATTCAGTCAGATATTGTAACAACTGAAATAAAGCCAAATATTGTACCGACTGAAATGAAGTCAGATAGTCTATCGATCGAAGCTCAGTCAGATGTTGTACCAACTGAAAATCAGTCAGATATTGTACCAGCTGAAGCTCAGTCAGATATTGTACCAACTGAAACTGAGCCAGATAATGTATCAGCTGAATTCCAGTCGGATATTCTATCCACTAAAACTCAGTCAGAGATTGTATCCATTAAAATAAAAGATGTTGTGCCTGCTAAAACAAAATCAGATTTTTCAAGTATTAAAAAGGAAGCAGTTCACAAAAAAAGTAACCAAGAAAACCTTTTTAATGAAACTGTTTCTAAAGTTCCTGTTGAATTTAAAGTAAAAGATATTTCTTCTGAAGAAAATTTTGGTGTTCTGAAAGCTAAAAATATTGTTGTAGACGCAATGCAAAGTGCATTTTGTTCTACCCAAAACAAGAAGAATGCAAAAACTAGATCAGTAAAAAAAACAGTCAATTTTGCTTCTGGAAATTCTTTATTAGGTTTTTCAGCATATAGCTCTATACTCAATGATAATATATTGAATGGATTTAGTGAAAATGACTTTGAAGACATATCACTTTTTGAAGATGACAGTTTTACTGGTGTCACTGATGAAATATCTGCACCTAGTGAATATATTAGTGATAAAATGAATACAGTTACAGAAAATTCCTCTCTTACTCCAAAAAGTATTAAAAAAGCAAGAGAACGAAAAAAACATAAGCGAAAGAAATCGTTTGAGAATTCTGAAACAAATTCTACTTTATTAGTTTCACAAAATGAAATTGAAGGTAAATTAGAAAATGATGACAAAAAGTCAATTTTATCCCGAGAGAGTAATGCAGAAAATATCAAATCTTTAATTACTTTTGAGAAAGGTTGTGAGAAATCAATAAATAACCCTGTTCATCCAAAAAAAATTAATGAATCAGTCAATAAAGACTTTGAAACAAAACATGCTGACTCATCTCTTTTATTTCCTAATATTGAAAATCACATTTCAGAATCTCAAGATAATCTTAACTGTAATAAATTTCTATCTCCTAAAATGGTTGAACAAACTGAAATGTCCTCATCTTCATTTAATGAAGATGTTATTGTTAATTTAAACTCTCCTGTTAAAAAACGTAAGGAAAATGATAAATTAAAGAAACAAGAGACTTCTACTAGAACACTCCGAAACAGGAAATGTTCTAGTGCAGAAGTTAAGAATTCTAATAATTCCATAAAACAAAATCCACATGAAAAAAATTCCCCAGAAAAAAATAAAATTAAAGATTCTATTAATTCAAAATTAAAGATACAATTAAAGTCACCCAAGAGTTCTACTAATATTAAATTAAAACAGAAATTTAGCAAACCAGCAGATATTATTGAGGAAATAAACACTATAACTGGAGGACATTCAAATACAAAAAGGGGTTCACCTAGAAATAAGAAATCAAATTCAGAAAAAGACAATAAAAATTCTGAATTTTCAAATACTGATATTCAGAATGATTCAGAATCTAATTTATCAAATGAACCTGTTTCCAATCAGCTATCATGCTTACTTTCAATGCGAAAGAAATCTCTTAAAGTCAGTATCAAAAGATCTAAAAGGAAAAACACTTTATGTTCTAAAGTATCATTAAATACCTTGACTGATGTTGTAGACAATGCTAATATCTCAAATTCTGTGACAGAAAGTAATTTAAGTCTTCATTCTTCTTTCAGAGAGGCAAAGGATGAAAAAATGGGAACTCTACAAAAAGAAGAAAATTCAGCTGTAAATAGGTCTTCAATTCCTGAATATAGTATGGAAAAGCCAAATGAAAAGCTTGATCAGAAGGAGCAGGTACTAGCTGATTCTCCAGATTCCATGGTAAAGTCTTCTGAAACTCCTTTGCTTGAAGATAATAGTAATAGTATAAATTCTGATGTAAATTGTACACTATCTAATAACTTTCTGGTTGTTGAAAATAAAGATAATTCAAAGGAATTGCTTAATGATTTTGTAAATCATGATAAAAATGAAATTGTTGAAGAGGAAGATAAAAATGTCTCTTCAGAAGATAGTAAAAATTCTGAAAGTTTAGTCAAAGAAAGCACTAGTGCAGTAATTGAAATATCACCTGTATTAACTGAAAATTCAAAATCTGTTTCACTGTCTGCAGATAATGATGATAAAAATTCTGAGAATGATTCAGAAAAATGTGAAAGCTTAATGAAAGAAAATAATAGTACATTGAATGAAATTCCATTGCACCTACGAGTTGAAAGTTCAGAGGATATTAAGTGTTTTCCCAAAGATAATGCTAAAATATCAGAAGAAAGCAAAGGCTTCATCAATGAAAACAAAGAATTAGCTGCTTTAGTAACAGAAAATTTAAATGATAGTGAACTTTCTGAAAGTGTTTCTGTTGAACTAATAAATAAAACTATCCTTTCAAATGACGATAACAATGTTTTAAATGAGAATTTTCATAATATCTGTGATGCTGTAAATCAAGACAATAAAAGTACTTTCGAAGAAAAAGAAAATACATTAGAAAAAAATATTGAAGTTAATTCTGTAATATCAACTGATAATGGAATTTTTAAAGAAAATATTATACCTGAAGAAACTATTGTTAAGGAAATAACAGGAATAATAGATGACGATTCTAAACCTTTTCCTACTAATTCTGATAATGGTTGTGTTGAAGCAGGAGTGAAATTAAATTCTTTAATTTCGACTGATTCTCTAAAAAACACAGATTCAAAATCCTGTGCAAGTGATATTATAGAAGATAAAGTCATTAATTGTTCAGATGTGTTAACTAATGAGCTTCAAGCTGATGACAACAATAGTATATGTTTTCAGATTATAGAGGATTTGAAAGCATCAATAACTTTTCCTGATAATTCTACCCTTGTTGGAGGAAAGTCTTTAGTTTTAGGAGAATCAACTAATAATACATCTAGTGATCATGCTCCAGATGTTAGTCATGAATTTAGTGAGAAAGATAAACACATTTCTGAAAGTGTGAAATCACTATTATTAAGATCTGTAATTGAAGATAAAATTACAGTCTCGGAAGAAACAGGCAATTTTACTGATGCTGTTTCTAATTTAGCAGTTAAACATTCTAATGAAAATACTGATAATAGTCAAATGACAAATGTTAGTTTAAGTGTATTATCTTCTAGTAGTACACCAGAAAAAGAAAATCTGTGTTCTCAAGTAAACTTGATCAAGGAAAATCAAAAAATAAGTTGTCAAATTAACAAAGATGAACTAAATGCATCTTTTGTTTCTAATGAAACTTCTGAGGCTCAGTCTGATAGTGATAATTTGAAAAGCTCTGATAAAGTACCTGATACAGCATCTAGAAAAGAAATTCCTTCCATTAGAAAAAAATCCAGTAAAAATGTGAAGTCAACCAGTACTGTAAAGTCTAAAAAGTGTCCTAAAATAAAAATATTTAAGAAAACTGATGGTTCTCCTGATAGTTTGAAAAATTGGTTTGTTTCAGAAAGCAGTGAAACAGAGAATAAATCATCTGTTTCCAGTAAAGTTTTTGAAGCAACAACTGAAACTGATGGTGCCAGTATAATTAATTCTGATAAAATATCTGATCTTAATATATCACCTAACTTAAATGGCAGTAGTTCTACTATTAATAATTCAGAAAATGATCCTTTAGTTATAAAACCAAATGGTGACATTCAATCAGTTAAAGAAAGTGATAGTTTGATTTCAGAAGAAACTGATTTTACTGAAAATTCTGTGCCTCTTGACCATGAAATATCGTCCAGTGTATATTTTAATGGAAATGATCAAGTAATTATAAAAGAAGAACCTATGGATATCGAAGAAAACACAGAATCTGGTAGTAGTGGTATTTTAGATGATAAATCTATGAAAGATGAACAAATTTCAAATAAAAAAAAGCGGGGAAGACCACGTAAATCTGTAGAACATTGTAACACATCTGTAAGTTTTAATCATGATGAAGTGAGATCAGAAAGTGAACAAACTACTGTTCCAGTTATTCCAAGGATAAAGGAAGAAAACATATCTGACACAGAAATTGAAATTACCCCGAAAGCTGATGAGGAAGAAAAGACAGCAGCAAAAAACAAAAACACTTCAAGAGCTCGTAAAGAAAACACAGCAACTGCAACAAAAACAAAAGCCACTTCAAGAGCACATAAAGAAAAACTGATACCCAGAACAGAAATCAAAGTTGAAACAGAAACCAAAATCACTCCAAAAACACCTAAGGAAGAGGTAATGTCTGAAAAAGAAGTCAAAATCACTCCAGGTGCTAATTCAAGTATGTTTTTCATTTTATTTGTTTTAAAATTATCTATTTATTCAAATTTATTAAATATAAGAAGTTCAATTTTCTCGATTATTCAAAAGTAGGTTCAAGTTTCCTCACCTTGGCATGGTAGCTTGTGTTGGAAAGGTATCGAATTATTATTAGATAACAAAGATTTATAGCACTATTCTGTTTATACTATTTGTAACTGAATAATGTAATATTTTTATTTTACTGCAGAAAGTAAGGATTTTTAAAGAACTTTGTTTAATCAAGTTTAATTATTATGAATTTTTGTTTATCTAAATATGAATATAATTTGACTATTTGAATATTTGTAATAAGCTAGTGCAGAGTAACAAAATAATCAGAATACTTTGAATTCATAAAAAATTATATTTTAAGTTCTGTAAATTAAATGTATAAGTAATTGCTAAATAAATATTATAGCCTTAACTAATTTTAATAAAAAATGCAGAATAATTTTCAAACTAGATGGATTAGCTTAATGATGACAGTTATAATTATTTTTAGTTATATTTTCACATGTTACACAGTATTTTATACTAAGTTCCTAATTAATAATATTTTTGCATTTATAAAATTGTGAGAAATCTTTTAAAAGCTTTATAATAACAATAAAAATCTCTTTTATTCTAAACTAAGTGTAAGTTTTATTTATAATACATTCATTTATAAAAAAAAAAAAAAAAAAAAATTCTTATTTTGTATAAGTAAATTATATTTTGCATTACACATTTATAAAGAAACTGTATTCTCCTCTGGTTTTAAAGTCCATCTGGCTTTGCCAAAACTATTCTTGAAAATTCGGTTTTAGGAATTGCTTCTCTCTCTCTTCTTTTCTTTTACTTCCATTGGGAACAATTATCTTTGAAATTTCGTTGTTCATTAAATTCTGACGATTTTGCTAGTGCAATTTTAAATATTATAAGAATAATATTTATCATGCTTTAGCATGAGTTCTGATTTAAATATATAGAGGGTGGCCACTGGTAAGGGAAAGTCGAGGAATCATGGAAAAGTCAAAGTGAGTGTGGAAAAATCATTGAATAGTCAGGAAATTTCATGTAAAGTCGGAGAAATTTGTAGAATAAAGTTATATTTCAAAGCTCGTAATTTTTGTGTTAAATAAACAATGTAAGTCAGAGAAAATTGTGAAAATAGTTATGGAAAAGTTCTATTGTTAGCCGCTGTGACACAATATTTTTATGCTTTCTGTGGCAAGCCTTTTTCATGCAAACCTTTTCTGCAAGGCAATATTGAGGTATTTTCTTATTTACACGTAAATATAAAGAAATTAATATTACAAGTATGCTGTTGAAGAATTTTTAAATATAATATAAGAGTTTCTATTTTTTACTGAAATTTAGGAATCTCTTATTTAGGCAAATCCTTCTGCAAGTGACAATTTCTTTTCTGCCACAATGTTGCTATGTCACCTAAATTCTGCCATAGAAATGTTAGCGACTGTGATATATACAGTCAACTCTCAAAAATCTGCATATCATTTACAGTGTAGGCAAACATTGTCACAATTGATTAGTGGATTGTAGAAATTCAGCAGTTGTTTTGAGAGATAAAGCAATTATCAATTATGTGACTTGTTCTAATGATTTACTAATCAACTCAGCTTGTTATTGAAAAGAAAATAAGTGAATTATGCAATCATTAAAACAGTAAATCCGATATTGAAATCAAGGAGAAAGGAGGGATTTTCTCTCATAAATATTCAAACTTTTTCTTGTACAAAGTTATATGACTGTTCAATAACTGCTGAATTATCTACAGGTCTCAAGAAAAGATAAGACATAAAATGAATAATATTATTCTACTCTTGATGATACTTCAAAAATCTAGATTAATTTGCAACTGTAATGAAATGTAAAACTTGTTCTTTAAATTAAAAAAAATATTAAAAATTTGTATCATTAGGGTTCATACTTATCAGGGAATACCTGGAATACTCAGGGAATTTAGATTTTGTTTAAAAAAAAAGTTGCGAAAAAATTGATTATAAAACTTGAAAAAACAAATTTTTCCTTTCTCACAAATTATATTTTTCTTGGTTAGTTTCATATCAAAATTCAAATGATTAAGTATTGTGAAAATACGCATATAAACAGTGATTTCTACCTGAATTTTTGTCATGATCTGCAGTAACATGACATCATACAGTGGAAGTAGATTTATTTTTTCCTCTCTAGAAAAGCATTTCTTGTAATATGTCGCTAATATTTTCTTCAAAATTGTCTGGAAAACTCAGGAAATTTTTTCCTCATATTTTGAGTATGAACCCTGCACACACTTTTTTCAACATTGTATATTTATTACATATAAACTGTTTCCTAATGATTTGAGGGCTGTCGCAGCCCAGTCAGTAGAGCACCGAGCTCGTAATTGGAAGATTGTGGGTTCGATACTTGAGCCGGCCAAAAATCATCGTTTACACTAATGGTGGCTTGTGCACGTAAAATCCGTCATGGCTGCAATGTCCACAATGTACTCCTGGGAGTCACTGAAGCAGGGGAGCCATCCCCTCCGTGAAGGATAAAAATTGTGATGGCATGTCTCTGGACCATCTTTAGGGGCGAGTCTCAGACCGTTGCCATTGCCCATAGCGCAGTACTAATATGACGTTAAACCCAACCAACCAATCTAATAGTTTGATATTTAAATGAAATGAGGATCTAAGATTGTAAATAAAAGAAATTATTCTTAAATCCACTAACCCTGCTATGTGGATTTTTGAGAGTGTACTGTACTTTTAATTGCTATGATGAAGATAATTTGGAGGTTTTCATACCATTTTCACTGCATTCTATTATTCCTGAAAATGTTCAATTGGTAATGTTTCTGGATATCACTTTATTAACAATTCAAAATGTTCTTAATATCTTAATGAACCTTATATTTAATTATTAAAAATATCTGTCCTCCTTTTTCTGTTCTGATTGATTGCACTTAGTATAAAAAATTTTGTTGGAAATATTTTCTTCTTAATAATTCTAGAATGTACTTTAATCTTCATTGTCTTTTGAAACATTATGCAGTAAGTATTTTCTCAATCTAGTTTCCATATATTGTGATATTTTTAAACCTGAGTTTCTCTCAGGTTTAAAAAAAAAGCAATATGCTGCTAACAAAAAAAGGTCCTAGAAATTTTAAGATTCTTGAAGGCAGTTTTGGATTTTTAAGGGCACATTTAACACTTAAAATCTAGACACTTAGTAGCAGCCCAGTAGCAGAAACAGTAGAGCACAGCAGCGAGCGCTTCAGATTGTTTAAAGATCTGCAGATTAATTTAACAACTCAAAAAAAAAAAAATTAAGTTTTAAAATAATTAAATGTAATTTGCATTATTATGTCTCTAGATTTGTTGCATATTGCACTTGTTGCATATTCTTAATTTCTTTTTTAGATATAATTTTTACATGCATTAATTGTTATATTTTTCTTCTGATATCTGACTTGGTTGGGCATTTCTGGATTACAGATAAATTTTGATTTGCTGCCAATCAATTGAGAAAATTCTGCTACTGGGCTACAAAGGGCAGTAAGATAGTAATTTTTTTTTTTGTATGAAAGGCAAGAAGTGTGCGGTTTTCTTCAAACAAAAGGCAGGCAGGGTGGCAGCATCTTCCTTAAACTGTCCAGAGGATACTCTGTAATATCTTCTTGATAATAACGCCCCCCCACCCCCCCACCCCTTCACCTCTTATCATTTATCTTTTGTAAAATTTCACTTTAGGGCTAGTTTTCTTTCATATATACAATTTTGCTGGGAAATAAATAGCATTTTTGTAGTAGTTTTTTATATTTTGTAAATAGAATCAACAAAGGGCACTTTAGTTCTTTTATTGTGTTTATGGCTAAAATATTAAATCTTTGTTACTTGAAAAGCATTACCTTAACTGCTACAAATATTTATATAAATTAATGAATAATGCAGTGCTAATTTTATTTGATTTAAACAGTACAATTCATTTTTCTCTCTAATTTTTGCACATATCATTTTAAAGTGCAATGCAAAAAGTTTTAAAAAATATTTTTATTTTGTAATTTTTTAACTAAATGTAAATTTTTGTTTGCAATTTCCTTTCCAGCACTGTTTAAAAAGTGTCATATTGATGTGTTTTTGATTGAGTTATTTTCTTGTAATTAAATTTCTTACTTTTTTTTTTTTTTTTTTAATTGAACTTCTTATGTTTGGATTGTTTTATTATTAAGCTATATGTTGAGTGTTATATACTGCTTAAAATATATTTATTTATTTGATTTGCTCTAATATTTATGTTCAACTTGTTTTTTAACCATAGGTCTGTTCAGCAATGATTTAGGTCTAAACTCAATACAGTTTTAAATTCACAAAAATCTTTTTGCAGTTAAATTATCATAAATTTCAGGAAACAACTTTTTGAAATGCATAAATTTTAGTAATTTGTCAGTGATAATAATAATTGCCTTGAGAATAATAAAATATTTAAGTAATTATCTGCAATTAAATGTGAACTTTGCCGTTCAACATTGATCAGTTGCAGTAATCAGTTAGCAATGGAACAATCCTATATTTTGGCAATGAGCTGCAAGGTTATCACATACTTTACTAATCCTATATCAAAAGAGATATTATTTTATTTAGTTTATTTTTTAACAGCTTATTCCAAAAGTAAGCTTCGAGAAAAGTGCAAATTTTGTCAAATAAATAATGACAAAGTAATTGTAATGTGGCAGTTGGTGATTAAAAGAAAATTTTTTAGGAATCAAGTTTTAAAGAGTTTAAAATTACTATTTTACCCATCAATAGGATATCAATTGTAAGTTTTCAAACACCTTCCAAAAAAAAAAAAAGAAAAAAAACATAAATAAGGATATTTTTACATCTTTAAACAGCCTGTATTATATCAAAATCTATTTGACATACAGAACTTAAATTTTTGTCTTAATATTCTTCTTTTTATGCTCTTTAAATTGATGTGCAACAACTTTATTATGTTTCTTTTCTTTAAAAATTTTTTTGAGTACATGTCAAGTTGTGTTAGTAGGTTTTTATAGAAATTTGTTTATCAGGCATGTAAAATTTTTCAGTTTTATACAAATCTCAATGGTGTAACATTGTATCAAATATACTCAATATAACACTTTCTTTTCGAAACATTCCTTAATCCAGAAGCTTAAAACTATAACTATTTAATATTAAAATACCTTACTTTAGCTTCTGTTGTTTCCAGAGACCTTTCGAGGGTGCGTCCCCTCATTTTCTGTAAATTCAACAAGTGGAGTGTCTCTTGTTGCAAACCTCTTCCTTATTCTTTTCAGCTGTTGCCATGAACGGCATAAACCCAGTGTCGGCTCGTTGCCATTAATTGAATCACAATTTGTAAGGATTTCAACTGTTTCTCAGTTCAGTGCATACGTGTTGTTATTGTAATTTGCAATTCTAGCGTCATTCTTAAAATCAACTGAAACATTCTGATCTAAACATATTTTAGCTAATGCGATAGTGGCCTTTCCAAATTTGATATCTGCTTGATGCTCTTTCATACGTGTTTTAATTTTTCTCTTGGTCATTCCTATGTAACATTTATTATGTTGGTTAATTTGTATTGGAATTTTTTATATACCTGAGTTTTCAGTCGGGGGGATCGGATCTTTTCCGTTACAAATTATTTGATAAATGTTTGGATTCCGTTTAATAGGAATTTTTATATTATGTTTTTTACCAATATTCTTAATTTTAACGGACACGCCGCAATCATAAGGGATGTGTGATTATTATTTTTTTTTTTTTGGGGGGGGGGGGGCATTATCTAGGGTTTTTTTACTTTCCTATATAGCTCCGTTCACATGAGGCAACTTCAACCCGTGTCAAAACGACCCGGGAATTTGAAAAGCGGGGTTTTACAGAGTCAACATTTTAGGCTGTTCACACTATCAACCCTGGTTAAAAATCACTGTAGCAGCGTCATACGTTTTTTGAATTCTGATTGGCTGTTGCATGAGTTCGGATGAAAGAGAAAGCGAAACAATATTGTCAAAGGTGAAAATAGAATAAAGGGATTATTAAAGGTGAATTTCATGTTTGACAGCAGCTGAGAATAAAAGGATTACATACATTATTAAGTTTTAGGATTATATATTTTATATTATTCTTCATTATTAATATTTAATTTTATATTAAGTTGTTAATACAAATTTAATATTAGAAACAAATCATTTTAAATTTAGTTTTTTAAACAGGAAATTTCAGTATCTTTTTTATATGGAGTAGAAAAATGGCTATGTATTAGAAATTTAATTATTAATATTATTTTGAATATTAAGATGCAAATAGGATCGGGAAGTAAAATAAGTTTTGAAACTAGTTTTATTAATATTATTGTTATTACAATTAAACTTATAAATGTCAATCGAAATACTAATATAATTAAGCTTACGATACTTTGATTTTTAATTAGTTAGAACAAATTATGTATTATAATTATAATTAAATCTAAATGCATTAAATAATAAAATAAATGATTAAATTTATAATTTAGATTTTAATACCTTAAAGATTTAAAGTAATATTACTACATTAATGAATACTAGGTCAGATACTTATTTCATTTCTCACTATCATAACTAACAGATATTCTTACAAATATTTCATCTTAAATCTTTCATAAGTATTTATCTTTTATTATGCATCAAAATAAGAATTCATAAAAAAAAAAAAAAAAAAAGTATTCTTGTGCATCTGTAATAAAATCTATAAATTAAACTTTTGTGCATATATTTTATTATTAAAACTCCTTTTATAATTAAAAATATTCTGTAACCTAAAGTATTAAAACCAAAATTCAATTAAAAAAAATCACGGAACCTTTTAAATAATCCGAACCTCTTAAAATAATTTTGTGGAGGGCATTCCACCTAGGTCTAGAACCCTTGTAATATGAATCAGCCTTAATGCTCACACCACCGCTTGATTTTTTTTCTTTCTTTTTTGTGATTAAATATGCCGATAAATTTTTTCATATATGTAAGAACAGTAGAAATGGGATGCAATTATCTATAAAAGAGAAATTTCAATGAAATTTCTAATATGGTAAAATATAAAATCGATTATGAAATATATATATTATTCAAATATATTCCCAAATAGTTTATCTATTTCTAACCCACTTCTAAAGTTAAATTTATACGTGAACTCAAGATATAGATATTATAAATTTGTTCTGTTTATATTAAAAATGCCTCTCTTCCTCCCACCCGGAAAAAAATATATGCTTCTTATAACTCTTATTAACCCCCCCCCCCCCCCCCAAAAAAAAAAAAAAAAAAAAAAATCAATATATTGGCCATATTATTAGGCCAATAAATATGGGTATTGGGTTCGAACCACCGTCGGTCTCATCTTAATAGTTTTTCGTCGTTTCCCCTAAACCTCCCATGAGTATGAGCTAGTATCCCTTTGAAAGTCTCCCTAAAGTACATTCCACCCAGTTCAGGCTCTAGTGTGGACAATGGATTTTAAATATTACAGCAATTCAGCAATATTTTTTTATAAATACATTTGGCTATTACTTTGTAGATTCATTAATAAGTTAAATATTTTATATATATATGTGTGTGTGTATATATATATATATATTAAAGATTGACTGATAAATTAATTTCTTAAAAATATTTATATATATATATATATATATATATTGTTTGAATGCTGAAAATTAAATGAAAAAAATTAATATTCAAACATAAAAACCTTTTTTAAAAATTAATTTATCATTTAATAGCGAAAGCAATATTCAAACATGTTTAGAATATATTGTTAAATAAATTATAATAATATAAAATCAAGAGAAAAAGTTAAAAATTGTTCAGCCGGATTAATATTAAAAAAAAATATAAATTTTTAATTTAATTTTATTGAATTTAAATAGTTTTTGAGAAATATTAATACTTAATATTGTTATATTCTAATGCATATGCATACAAAATTTTTATAATTGTAAAAAGTTATTTACAAAGGAAAAAAAATATGTCAACATTTTCCTTAAATAACTTTTATACTACAATATATATATAT